>JANJGN010000036.1:8386813-8410299 GCA_026770705.1 Isurus oxyrinchus
GGCCCCCTATCTAGGTCTTCTTGTCCCATCCCCATCCCCACTTAAACCAGCTTATATTTCACCCCTTTTCTATTTTTGCTTAGTTCTGTTGAAGGGTCATGAGGGCTCAAAACGTCAACTGTGTTGCTCTCCGCCGATGCTGCCAGACCCGCTGAGTTTTTCCTTTTGTTTTTGTTATGGCTGATCGTCTACTTCAACACCATTTTACCCCCAGTTTTTAATTCATTCATGGGATGTCGCTGCCTAGGCCCAGCATTTATTGCCCATCCCTAATTGCCCCCTTGAGAAGGTGGTGGGTGAGCCGCCTTCTTGAGCCACTGGAGTCCCTGTGGTGTAGGTACACCCACTGTGCTGTTAGGGAGGGAGTTCCAGGATTTTGACCCAGCGACAGTGAAGGAACGGCCGATATATTTCCAAGTCAGGATGGTGAGGGGCTCGGAGGGGAACTTCCAGGTGGTGGGTGTTCCCCATGTGTCTGCTGCCCTCGTCCTTCTAGATGGTAGAGGTCGCGGGTTTGGAAGGTGCTGCCATTTGTCTCCAGAAGTCTATTGGTTTCTACCTTGAACATGCTCTAGTGACTGAGCCTCCACAGCCCCTCTGGGCTAGAGAATTCCAAAGATTCACCACCCCCCGGGTGAAGAAATTCCTCTTCATCTCAGTTTTAAATGGATGCCCCCTTATCCTGAGACTGTGTCCCCTGGTTCTAGCCCCACCCCTCCACCCCCACCGCCTCCCCCCCCCACCTGGATCTATCCTGTCCAGCCCTGCAAAAATTTTATATGTCTCAATGAGATCACTTCTCATTCTTATATGAATGCTTCATATTCAAATTCCTTGCCCTGTGAAAATTAGGAGCCAATAATGAGCTCTGTCCAACCCTAAATGACAATAATTTGAGCTATTTTTAACTCAAAATGGACATTCCCTCACATTTCAACTCAGTGAATGTTTGTGGATGGGGTGCCAATCAAGCAGGGCTGCTTTGTCCTGGATGGTGTCGAGCTTCTTGAGTGTTGTGGGAGCTGCACTCATCCAGGTAAGTGGGGAGTGTTCCATCACACTCCTGACTTGTGCCTTGTAGATGGTGGACAGGCTTTGGGGAGTCAGGAGGTGAGTTACCCACCGCAGGATTCCCAGCCTCTGACCTGCTCTTGTAGCCACTGTATTTATATGGCTGGTCCCAGTTCAGTTTCTGGTCAATGGTAACGCCCCCGCAGGATGTTGATAGAGGGGGATTCAGTGATGGTAATGCTATTGAACGTCAAGGGGCGATGGTTAGATTCCCTCTTGTTGGAGATGGTCATTGCCTGGCACTTGTGTGGCACGAATGTTACTTGCCACTTGTCAGTCCCGAGCCTGGATATTGTCCAGGTCTTGCTGCATTTGGACATGGACTGCTTCAGTATCTGAGGAGTCGTGAATGATGTTGAACACTGTGCAATCATCAGCGAACATCCCCACTTCTGACCTTATGATGGAAGGAAGGTCATTGATGAAGCAGCTGAAGATGGATGGTTACATCACTGGACTAGTAATCCAGAGGTTTGGACTAATGATCTGTGGGAGACATGAGTTTAAACCTTAGCATGGCAGCTGGGGATACTTAAATCTAATTAATTAAACAAAGCTGTAATAAAAATCTCCTATCAGTAATGGTGACCGTGACATCCATCATGGATTGTCATAAAAACCCATCCGGGTCACTAATATCCCTTTAGGGAAGGGAAATCTGCTGTCCTTACCCGGTCTGGCCTACACGTGACTCCAGACCCACAGCCATGCAGTTGACTCTTAACTTTTGGTCACTTGAACGAGTATCCCCGCATGTTCGGTGTCATACTTTGTTTCATCACGCTCCTGCAAAGGGGGAGGGGGGGGGGGGGCGTTTCCCAGTGTTAAAGGCGCTACCTAAATATAAATTATTGTTGTTGAGCTCCTAATGCGTACAGAAGGATCAAAGAGAAGCAACCCCCCCTCCCCCTCCCCTGCCCCTGCCCCTGCCCCCTGTCTGCTTGGGGCTTTGTGTGGGATTACAGTCGGATAACATTTGCGTTCTGTCAGTCCTCAGCCAAAGCAGACTCGGGATGAAACGGTCAAACGAGGAGAGGAAAAGGTTGGGACAGACTCGATGCCAAACGCTGGCTCCTACCCCCTCGCGGGTACCAGCGGGCTGCCTCCAGCACACGCCTACAAGCAAAGCCCCGTTCTTCCACCCCCCCAACAATGTAAACACTCGGGGGGCCCGTTATCTCGCCTCCGTTTTCCCCCCCCTTTATTCTTGCACTGGGACGGGGGTGTCGCGGGCAAGTCCAGCACACGTTGCCCATCCCTAATTGCCCCTCGAACTGAGTGGCCTCGCTCGGCCATTTCAGGGGGGCAGTTAAGAGTTGGCCACATGGCTGTGGGGTCTGGAGTCACGTGTAGGCCAGACCGGGGTAAGGACGGCAGATTTCCCTACCTTAAAGGGGGCATTAGTGACCCAGATGGGTTTATACGACAATCCATGAAGGTTGTCATGGTCACCGTCACTAAGACTCGCTTCCAATTCCAGATTTTATTCACTGAATTTAAATTCCAACAGCGGCCGTGCTGGGATTTGAACCCACGTCCCCCAGAGCATTAGCCTGGGCCTCTGGATTACTAGCCCAGTGACGTGACCACTATACCACCGCCTCCCTCCGCTCAGCCGCAGGTCATGGGAGCACCCACTTTGACTCGCATCTCAAAAGAGAGAACGGAGATAGGGCCCCATATGGTATAGCTTTGAAAGCGGGAGCAGGACCGAGGGACCTGGGCTTTCTGGTACACATGTCTCTGATGGCGGGAGGCCAGGCTGAGTTGGCTGTTTCGATTAAGCATGCAGGGATTTTTAGCTTAATAATTCGAGGCAGAGGATACAACAGCAAGGAAGCTTACGGACTAACATTTTATAAAACGCTGGCTCAGACCCCAGCTGGAGCACTCTGTCCAATTCTGGGTGCCGCACTTTAGGAAGGAGGTCAAGGCCCTTGGAGAGGGTGGCAGAGGGAGATTTACCCCCGATGGAACCAGGGATGAGGGACTTCAGTTCATGTGGAGAGACTGGGAGAAGCTGGGATTGTTCTCCTCAGAGCGGAGAAGGTTAAGGGGGAGATTGAATCGAGGCGTTCGGAATCAGGAAGGGGGTTCGGACAGAGTAAATCAGGAGAAACTGTTTCCACTGGGCAGGAGGGTCGGTAACCTGAGGGGGACACAGATTGAAGAGAATCGGGGAAAGAACCAGAGGGGGAGATGAGGAGGATTTTTTTTTTTACACAGCGAGTGGTTGTGATCTGGAAGGCGCTGCCTGAAAGGGCGGTGGAAGCAGATTCAATAGGAACTTTCAAAAGGGAGGAATCGGATAAATACTTGAAGGAGAAAAGTATGCAGAGCAGGAAGGGAGGAGCAGGACTCGTTGGATAGCTCTTTCAAAGAGCCAGCAGAGGCACAATGGGCCGAGTGGCCTCTTGTGCTGTAGGATGGTACACTTTCGGGCAGCTCCACGGGGGTTGGCACACTTGAACACTGATTCTGTGCCTCAGAGAGGAAAGCTGGGAGCCAGTGAATGCCTGAGCAGGGCTTCTTCCTCAGAGCCAGAGGAGGGCTGTTCAATATACAGTCTGGTATCATTTCCTGGCTGTTCAATATGTAATATTTGCACAGCCACAGTATAATCTGGAAAGAAACAAGTCTAACCTCAAAGACCAGAACTGGGAGGAAACGTTGAACAGGCTGGGGGCTCTTTTCTCTAGAAAAGAAAAGGCTGAGAGGGTGACCTGATCGAGGTCTTTAAAATTCTGAAAGGGTTTCGATAGGGTCAACGTAGAGAAGATGTTTCCACTCGTGGGGGGGGGGAGACCAGAACTAAGGGAGCCATCAATATGAGACAGTCGCTAATAGATCCAATGGGGAATTCAGAGGAAACTTCTTTACCCAGACAGTGGAGAGAATGTGGGACTCGCTCCCACGGGGAGTGGAGAGAATGTGGGACTCGTTCCCGCGGGGAGTGGGGAGAATGTGGGACTCGCTCCCACGGGGAGTGGGGAGAATGTGGGACTCGCTCCCACGGGGAGTGGGGAGAATGTGGGACTCGCTCCCACGGGGAGTGGGGAGAATGTGGGACTCACTCCCACGGGGAGTGGGGAGAATGTGGGACTCGCTCCCACAGGGAGTGGGGAGAATGTGGGACTCGCTCCCACGGGGAGTGGGGAGAATGTGGGACTCGCTCCCACGGGGAGTGGGGAGAATGTGGGACTCGCTCCCACGGGGAGTGGGGAGAATGTGGGACTCGCTCCCACGGGGAGTGGGGAGAATGTGGGACTCGCTCCCACGGGGAGTGGGGAGAATGTGGGACTCGCTCCCACGGGGAGTGGGGAGAATGTGGGACTCGCTCCCGCGGGGAGTGGGGAGAATGTGGGACTCGCTCCCACGGGGAGTGGTCGAGGTGAATCGCAGAGATGGATTGAAGGGGGGAAGCTGGATAAACACATGAGGGAGACAGGAATAGAAGGATATGATGATGGGGGGAGATGAAGAGGGGGGTGGGAGGAGGCTCGTGTGGGGCAAAAACACCAGCACGGAGCAGAGGGGCAGAAAGGCCTGTGTTGTATTGTGAAATTCCATGTAAACTCCTTTACTGTACAAATTAAATTTGTGTGTGATTGTGTGTGTGTGTGTGTGTGTGGGAGAGTGTGTGTGGGAGAGAGGGTGTGTGTCTGTGTGAGTGTGTGTGTGTGTGGGAGAGTGTGTATGGGAGAGAGGGTGTGTGTCTGTGTGTGTGTGTATGTGAGAGAGTGTGAGTGTGTGTGTGAGCGAGAGAGAGTGCGTGTGTGACGGAGAGAGTGTGTGTGTGTATGTGTGAGAGAGTGAGTGTCCGTGTGTCTTTGTATGTGAGAGAGTGTGTGTGAGAGAGAGATTGTTTGTGTGTGTGTGTATGTGTGTGTGAGAGAATGTGTGTGTGATGGAGAGAGAGAGAGAGAGAGAGAGAGAGAGAGAGTGTGTGTGTGTGTGTGTGTGTGTGTGTGTGTGTGAGTGAGAAAGAGAGAGAGAGAGTGTGTGTATGTGTGAGAGAGAGTGAGTGTCCGTGTGTCTTTGTACGTGAGAGTGTGTGTGTGTGTGTGAGAGAGAGCGTGTGTGTGTAAGAGAGAGTGAGTGTCCATGTGTCTTTGTATGTGAGAGAGAGTGATTTTGTGTGTGTGTGTGAGAGAGAGTGAGTGAGTGTGTGTGAGAGAGAAAGTGTGTGTGTATGTGTGTGTGAGAGAGAGACAGAGAGTGTGTGTGTGTGTGTGTGTGTGTGAGAGCATGAGTGTCTGTGTGTCTTTGAATGTGTGTGTGTGTGAGTGAGTGAGTGAGTTGTGTGTGTGAGAGAGTGAGTGAGTGAGAGAGTGAGTGAGTGAGTGAGTGAGTGAGAGAGTGAGAGAGTGAGAGAGTGAGAGAGTGAGAGAGTGAGTGAGTGAGGTGAGTGAGTGTGTGTGTGTGTGTGTGAGAGAGAGTGAGTGAGTTGTGTGTGTGTGTGTGAGAGTGAGTGAGTGAGTGAGTGAGTGAGTGAGTGAGAGTGAGTGTGTGTGTGTGTGTGTGTGTGTGTGTGAGAGAGAGTGAGTGAGTTGTGTGTGTGTGTGTGAGAGTGAGTGAGTGAGTGAGTGAGTGAGTGAGAGTGAGTGTGTGTGTGTGTGTGTGTGTGTGTGTGTGTGTGTGTGTGTGTGTGTGTGAGAGAGAGTGAGTGAGTTGTGTGTGTGTGTGTGAGAGTGAGTGAGTGAGTGAGTGAGAGTGAGTGTGTGTGTGTGTGTGTGTGTGTGTGTGAGAGAGAGTGAGTGAGTTGTGTGTGTGTGTGTGAGAGTGAGTGAGTGAGTGAGTGAGAGTGAGTGTGTGTGTGTGTGTGTGTGTGTGTGTGTGTGTGTGTGTGTGAGAGAGAGTGAGTGAGTTGTGTGTGTGTGTGTGAGAGTGAGTGAGTGAGTGAGTGAGTGAGTGAGAGTGAGTGTGTGTGTGTGTGTGTGTGTGTGTGTGTGTGTGTGTGTGAGAGAGAGTGAGTGAGTTGTGTGTGTGTGTGTGAGAGTGAGTGAGTGAGTGAGTGAGTGAGTGAGAGTGAGTGTGTGTGTGTGTGTGTGTGTGTGTGTGTGTGTGTGTGTGAGAGAGAGAGAGAGAGTGTCCATGTGCCTGTGTGTGAGAGAGAGATTGTGTGTGTGTGCATCTTTCAGTAATAGAGGCGGCTCCAGGACTTTGGCCTGTGCTGCAGAAGCCACACTTCAAACAAGCTGCTAAGAGCAGCAGTTACCGCCCACCGCATGCCCTGTGTCCATTGGACGGAGCCACATCCCTTCTACCAGGCCACTGGCCAGAGCAGATGTCAATCTCCCGCCCCAGCTCTGCTCGGTGGGCAGGTCAAGTCAGCTCTTGGTCTGCTGAAGAGCGATTTGGAAGGGAGCAGAGAGCCTGCAGAGCTCAGCGCTTCCTGTAAGCTCAAAGGCTGACTTGCTGCCTCTCACTCCCACCTCCGCTGGGAAAGGAGCAGGTTCCAAAAGCATCGAGAAACATTCCATCCCCTGTCTTGGGTGGGGTGGCAGAAAACACCCAGTTGGTCCAGCACTATCACCCACCACCCATCCCAAAAACTTTACTCATCTGCTTCCCACACTCCCTCGGGGGCTGACACCAACTTGTATTTATATAGCCCCTTTAGCATGGTTAAAAAAAACCCCAAGACACACTACTGGAGCATTATAACACAAAGAATGATCCCGAGCCACGTAAGGAGATATTAGGGACAGGGGTCAAAAAGCTCACTTAAAGGGGTCAGTTTTAAAGGAGGGTCTTAAAGGAGGAGAGGGAGTGGGAGAGAGAGGGTGAGCGAGTGGGAGAGAGAGGGCGAGCGAGGTGAGCGAGAGAGGGCGAGCGAGTGAGCGAGAGAGGGCGAGGCGAGTGAGCGAGAGAGAGGGCGAGCGAGTGAGCGAGAGAGCGGGGCGAGCGAGTGAGAGAGAGAGCGGGGCGAGCGAGTGGGAGAGAGAGGGCGAGCGAGTGGGAGAGAGAGGGCGAGCGAGTGGGAGAGAGAGGGCGAGCGAGTGGGAGAGAGAGGGGCGAGCGAGTGGGAGAGAGAGGGCGAGCGAGTGGGAGAGAGAGGGCGAGCGAGTGGGAGAGAGAGAGGGCGAGCGAGTGGGAGAGAGAGGGCGAGCGAGTGGGAGAGAGAGGGCGAGCGAGTGGGAGAGAGAGGGCGAGCGAGTGGGAGAGAGAGGGCGAGCGAGTGGGAGAGAGAGGGCGAGCGAGTGGGAGAGAGAGGGCGAGCGAGTGAGTGAGAGAGGGCGAGCGAGTGGGAGAGAGAGGGCGAGCGAGTGGGAGAGAGAGGGCGAGCGAGTGAGCGAGAGAGGGCGAGCGAGTGAGCGAGAGAGGGCGAGCGAGTGAGCGAGAGAGGGCGAGCGAGGTGAGCGAGAGAGGGCGAGCGAGTGAGCGAGAGAGGGCGAGCGAGTGAGCGAGAGAGGGCGAGCGAGTGAGCGAGAGAGGGCGAGCGAGTGAGAGAGAGAGGGCGAGCGAGTGAGAGAGAGAGGGCGAGCGAGTGAGAGAGAGAGGGTGAGAGAGAGAGAGAGGGCGAGCGAGTGAGAGAGAGAGAGGGCGAGCGAGTGAGAGAGAGAGGGCGAGCGAGTAAGAGAGAGAGGGCGAGCGAGTGAGAGAGAGAGAGGGCGAGCGAGTGAGAGAGAGAGGGCGAGCGAGTAAGAGAGAGAGGGCGAGCGAGTAAGAGAGAGAGGGCGAGCGAGTAAGAGAGAGAGGGCGACCGAGTGAGAGAGAGAGGGCGAGCCGAGTGAGAGAGAGAGGGCGAGCGAGTGAGAGAGAGAGGGCGAGCGAGTAAGAGAGAAGGCGAGCGAGTGAGAGAGAGGGCGAGCGAGTGAGAGAGAGAGGGTGAGTGAGGGAGAGAGAGAGGGCGAGTGAGGGAGAGAGGGCGATAGAGAGAGGGCGACCGAGTGAGAGAGAGGGCGACCGAGTGAGAGAGAGGGCGACCGAGTGAGAGAGAGGGCGACCGAGTGAGAGAGAGGGCGACCGAGTGAGAGAGAGAGGGTGAGTGAGGGAGGGAGAAAGGGCGAGTGAGGGAGAGAGGGCGAGCGAGTGAGAGAGGGCGAGCGAGGGAAAGAGAGGGCGAGCGAGGGAAAGAGAGGGCGAGCGAGGGAGAGAGAGAGGGCGAGCGAGTGAGAGAGAGAGGGCGAGCGAGGGAGACAGCGAGAAAGAGAGAGACAGAGAGAGAGGCAGAGAGGTTTAAGGAGAAAATTCCAGAGCTCAGGCCCCCCCCAGGCAGCTGAAGGCACGGCCGCCAATGGTGGAGTGATGGGAATCAGGGGATGGGCAGGAGGCCGGGATTGGAGGAGAGCAGAGATCTCGGAGGGTTGTAGGGGCTGGAGGAGGTTACAGAGATATGGAGGGGTGTAGAGGCTGGAGGAGGTTACAGAGATAGGGAGGGGTGTAGGGGTTGGAGGAGGTTAGAGATAGGGATGTGTGTAGGGGCTGGAGGAAGGTTACAGAGATAGGGAGGGGTGTAGGGGCTGGAGGAGGTTACAGACATAGGGAGGGGTGTAGGGGCTGGAGGAGGTTACAGAGATAGGGAGGGGTGTAGGGGCTGGAGGAGGTTAGAGATAGGGAGGGGTGTAGGAGCTGGAGGAGGTTACAGAGATAGGGAGGGGTGTAGGGGCTGGAGGAGGTTACAGAGATAGGGAGGGGTGTAGGGGCTGGAGGAGGTTACAGAGATAGGGAGGGGTGTAGGGGCTGGAGGAGGTGATAGAGATAGGGAGGGGTGTAGGGGCTGGAGGAGGTTACAGAGATAGGGAGGGGTGTAGGGGCTGGAGGAGGTTACAGAGATAGGGAGGGGGTGTAGGGGCTGGAGGAGGTTACAGAGATAGGGAGGGGTGTAGGGGCTGGAGGAGGTTACAGAGATAGGGAGGGGTGTAGGGGCTGGAGGAGGTTACAGAGATAGGGAGGGGTGTAGGGGCTGGAGGTTACAGAGATAGGGAGGGGTGTAGGGGCTGGAGGAGGTTACAGAGATAGGGAGGGGTGTAGGGGCTGGAGGAGGTTACAGAGATAGGGAGGGGTGTAGGGGCTGGAGGAGGTTACAGAGATAGGGAGGGGTGTAGGGGCTGGAGGAGGTTACAGAGATAGGGAGGGGTGTAGGGGCTAGAGGAGGTTACAGAGATAGGGAGGGGTGTAGGGGCTGGAGGAGGTTACAGAGATAGGGAGGGGTGTAGGGGCTGGAGGAATGGGGGGGCGGTGGGGCGAATAGCCCATAGAGGGATTTGTAAACAGGGATGGGGAAATTTGACTGGGAGCCAGTGTAGGTCACTGAGCACAGGGGGTAATAGGAGAACAGGCTCGGCACGATTTAAGACTATGGCAGCAGAGTTTTCAAGTGACCTCAAGGCGGCTGGAACAAGGGAGGCCCGCCTGGAGTGCAGCGGACACCCTGTTCACTCGAGCAATCTGCACCCCCAGACGTGTGAGCAATTCGACTGTGGGGGGGGGGGGGTGGGGGGGGTGGGGGGTGGCGCAAGGCTGCCAAGCCAGTCACCGATCGCCACCCCCTCCCCCCTCCCCTGCCTCCCACCCACCCCTCCACCCAGCCCCGGAATGGTTAGCGCACCCACCGGCCTAGCTTCTACTGCTTTGGGTGGGACTTCTAACCCTCCTTGCATTCAGCTAAGTTTCCGAACCCTCTCACTGAATGGCGTCAGCCTGTAATTCCTCAGCTACAAAGGTGACAGGTCCCTCAGGCCCACAGCAGCAGCTCACCAGACTTCCCATATCTGAACTGCAGACAGACACTCCCAATAGCCAAAGAACAATTAGCTTGGAAACCTGTAAAATTCTCTGTTCAGATCACTGAACAAACACTTACAAGCAAAACCCACAACAGGTTGGTAAGGACTGGCTTTGATAATGCAGGAGCTAATGTAACGCGCGTTTAAATTCAATTTAAGACCCTCCCAACCAAAGGTTACCCACAAGAATCGACTTTAGTTGTTTACTTTTAAGACTATGCGAGCTCCTTGCTTCCATGTTTGCCGTCAGTGTGCTCTTAGCACTGACTCCTCAGCGGGGAACACGCTCTCTCCCGCACCTCGCAGTCAGGTCATGGGTTCGAGTTCCACTCCAGAGACTTCAACCCATAATCCAGGCCAGCACTCTCAGTGCCAGTACTGAGGGAGTGCCGCACTGTCGGAGGGTCAGTACTGAGGGAGTGCCGCACTGTCGGAGGGCCAGTACTGAGGGAGTGCCGCACTGTCGGAGGGTCAGTACTGAGGGGGCGCCGCACTCTCAGTGCCAGTACTGAGGGAGTGCCGCACTGTCGGAGGGTCAGTACTGAGGGGGCGCCGCACTCTCAGTGCCAGTACTGAGGGAGTGCCGCACTGTCGGAGGGTCAGTACTGAGGGAGTGCCGCACTGACGGAGGGCCAGTACTGAGGGGGCGCCGCACTGTCGGAGGGTCAGTACTGAGGGAGCGCCGCACTGTCGGAGGGTCAGTACTGAGGAAGCGCCGCACTGTCGGAGGGTCAGTACTGAGGGAGTGCCGCACTGTCGGAGGGTCAGTACTGAGGGAGTGCCGCACTGTCGGAGGGTCATACTGAGGGAGCGCTGCCTCCATGCTGGCCGTGGTTTCGAAAATGGAGAGTGAACTGTGGGCGTACTCACTGATCCAAATAATGCCCGGCCTTGAAACTTGCCTCTGTTCTTGAAAGCTGCAACTGTTCCTCACACCCTGCATGCACTGACGATGAGGCAGAGAGAGAGAGAGGACACAGTACTGAGCCCTGAGGAGGTAGCCCCTCAGCCTAGGCAGAACTCAAGACAAGACAAAGGGTAGGGGGACATTCAGTAAGGACAGGTTGGATTGGACTGTGATGCTCCTGCAGTCAAATAGCCCACACCTCTTGAGGGAAATAAAGCAACCGAGAACATCTAATAATGAAGAGTCGGGTGCAGCTTGAGGTCTTGGCTTGTTGAGGCAGGCTTTTGTCACTGGGGACGGAAGGTTGGATTCCCTCCCCTCCCTATGGTTGAATGGCAGAATCATCTGACTGCCAGTCTCCCGCCATTTACAGATAACACACAGAGAGACAGGGTTGGGCTGCAAATGGATGTGGGCCAGAGATAAAAGGCAATGACTGGCTGCTCTCTCTGAAGAGCGGGTAATTAATCAGGAGTCTAAAGCTCACATCTGACAACACTGAAAGGACATCACCTGTCCTCATTTGAAACTTCTTCAGGTTAACATGGCCTACAGATGGAAACGTGTTTGTACTCGAAAGAGTTACAGACAGCAACACCAACAACCCCCCTCCCCAAAATGTCCCCCATCCCAAACTCCAGACAAGTGGCTGGATATTTTAACTTCAGACATCAGCCTGTCTCTGGGACCCCTTCCTCTGGGACGAGGAAGCAAGAGGAGGCCGGTCAGCCCCTCGAGCCTGTTAACCACATACGAACATAACGAATTAGGAGCAGGAGGAGGCCATTCAGCCCCTCGAGCCTGTTAACCACATACGAACATAACGAATTAGGAGCAGGAGGAGGCCATTCAGCCCCTCGAGCCTGTTAACCACATACGAATATAAAGAATTAGGAGCAGGAGGAGGCCATTCAGCCCCTCGAGCCTGTTAACCACATACGAACATAAAGAATTAGGAGCAGGAGGAGGCCATTCAGCCCCTCGAGCCTGTTAAACACATACGAACATAACGAATTAGGAGCAGGAGGAGGCCATTCAGCCCCTCGAGCCTGTTAAACACATACGAACATAACGAATTAGGAGCAGGAGGAGGCCATTCAGCCCCTCGAGCCTGTTAAACACATACGAACATAACGAATTAGGAGCAGGAGGAGGCCATTCAGCCCCTCGAGCCTGTTAAACACATACGAACATACGAATTAGGAGCAGAAGGCCATTCAGCCCCTCGAACCTGTTAAACACATACGAACATACGAGTTAGGAGCAGGAGGAAGCTATTCAGCCCCTCGAGCCTGTTAAATACATAAGAGTATGCAAATTAGGAGTAGATCATTCAGCCTTTCGAGCCTGCTCCGCTATTCAATGAGATCATGGCTGATCGGATTGTGGTCTCAGCTCCACATTCCGTCTACCTCCGATACCCTTCGGCTCCCTTGTTAGTCAAGAATCTATTTACCTCTGCCTTAAAAACATTCAGTGACCCTGCCTCCACCGCTTGCTCCCTGTTCTGCCAGTCAGTCAGATCACAGCTGATCTGTATCTTAACTCCATCCACCCACCTCAGTTCCCTAATCCTTAATCCCCTTACCCAACAGAAATCACAGAGTTTTCAACTGAGCATTCCCCGCCCCCAGCATTTTGAGTGGGGGGGGGGGGGGGGGTGGAGAGAGAGTTCCAGATTCTCACTCCCCTGTGCTTCCTGTCATCACCCCTGAACAGGCCCGGCTCTTGTTTCAAGGTTCTGCCCCCTTGTTGCCCCCCCCCCCCCCACCCCAAACAACCAGAGGGAATAATTTCCCTCTCTCTATATCAGCCCTATCGAATCCTTTAGCCATCCTTTCCTTATTTGGCTACGGGGGTGTGGGTGTACTATCCTCCAACAGTTTGCTGCTAAATATGTTAAAAAGCTTTTTATTGACGAGATACATCATTGAAATGTCTTGTAACAAAGACATGTTCTCAGGGATTGGACATCACAAAGCTTTCTGCTCCTGAAGACAAGGTTATCAACTTCCCCATGGCCAGTGTTGATGTTTACTTGGGGAGGGTGGCAGAGGAGATATATTGGAATGGTTCCAGGGACGAGGGACTTCAGTTCATGTGGAGAGACTGCAGATGCTGGGATTATTCTCCTCAGAGCGGAGAAGGTTAAGGGGGAGATTGAATCGAGGCGTTCGGAATCAGGAAGGGGGTTTGGACAGAGTAAATGAGGAGAAACTGTTTCCACTGGGCAGGAGGGTGGGTAACCAGAGGGGGACACAGATTGAAGAGAATCGGGGAAAGAACCAGAGGGGGAGATGAGGAGAGTTTGTTTTTATTTACACAGCGAGTTGTTGTGATCTGGAAGGCGCTGCCTGAAAGGGCGGTGGAAGCAGATTCAATAGGAACTTTCAAAAGTGGGGGAATCGGATAAATACTTGGAAGGGGAAAAATTTGCAGGGCTACGGGAGAAAGAGTGGGGGGAGGGGGGAGAGTGGGAATAACTGGATAGCTCTGTCAAAGAACCAGCACTTCAAGCACGGTGGGCTGAATCAACCTCGTTCTGTGCTGTACAGGTCTATGATTCCAAAGTCTTTAACCCAGCCCTGATGTCCATCTAAACTTGAATTTTCAGAAGGATATGAAAAAAATTCTCCAGCTGATCAAAACCAAAACTAACTTTGCAATGCCACAATGTTTCAAAAAGAGTATAACACGTTGGAAAGATGGAAATAGGAGGGTGTTTTCAAAGCAAAGGATCTCATTGAAGTATATTGCTAATCACTCTGTTCACACAGGTCAATTCCAACCTCCGTCTAAAAAAATTTTTAAGCCCCAATTAATTACGGCATCAACATAATCCACGAAGCTTAAACTCATTTCAGAATCGGATTTTCTTTGATTTCATTCTTTCACAGGATGTGGGTGTCGCTGGCTAGGCCAGCATTTATTGCCCATCCCTAATTGCCCCCTTGAGAAGGTGGTGGGTGAACTGGCCACTTGAGCCGCTGCAGTCCCTGTGGTGTAGGTCCACCCACAGCGCTGTTAGGGAGGGAGTTCCAGGATTTTGACCCAGTGACAGTGAAGGAACGGCCGATATGTTTCCAAGTCAGGATGGGGAGGGGTTCGGAGGGGAACTTCCAGGTGGTGGTGTTCCCCATGTGTCTGCTGCCCTTGTCCTTCTAGATAGTAGAGGTCGTGGGTTTGGAAGGTGCTGTCTAAGGAGCCTTGGTGAGTTGCTGCAGTGCATCTTGTAGATGGTACACACACTGCTGCTACTGTGCGCAGGTGGTGGAGGGAGTGAATGTTTGTGGATGGGGTGCTGATCAAGCGGGGCTGCTTTGTCCTGGATGGTGTCGAGCTTCTTGAGTGTTGTGGGAGCTGCACTCATCCAGGCAAGTGGGGAGTATTCCATCACACTCCTGACTTGTGCCTTGTAGATGGTGGACAGCTTTGGGGAGACAGGAGGTGAGTTACTCTCTGCAGGATTCCCAGCCTCTGACCTGCTCTTGTAGCCACAGTATTTATATGGCTGGTCCAGTTCAGTTCAGTTCCTGGTCAATGGTAGCCTCCAGGATGTTGATAGTGGGGGATTCAGTGGTAGTAATGCCACTGAACATCAAGGGGTGATGACTGGATTCTCTCTGGTTGGAGATGGACATTGCCTGACACTTGTGTGGCACGAATGTTACTTACCACTTGTCAGCCCAAACCTGGATATTGTCCAGGTCTTGCTGTATTTGGACATGGACTGCTTCAGTATCTGAGGAGTTACGAATGGTGCTGAACATTGTGCAATCATCAGTGAACATCCTCATTTCTGACCTTATGATGGAAGGAAGGTCATTGATGAAGCAGCTGAAGATGGTTGGGCCGAGAACACTACCCTGAGGAACTCCTGCAGTGATGTCCTGGAACTGAGATTGACCTCAGTTGACCCTGATTGGCCTCCAACAACCACAACCAACTTCCTTTGTGCTTGATATGACTCCAACCAGTGGCAAGTTTTCCCCCTAATTCCCATTGACTCCAGTTTTGCTAGTGCTCCTTGATGTCCAAGGGCAGTCACTCTCACCTCACCTCGAGAGTTCAGCTCTTTTGTCCATGTTTGAACCAAGGCTTTAATGAGGTCAGGAGCTGAGTGGCCCTGGCAGAACCCAAACTGAGCATCTGTGAGCAGTTTATTGCTAAGCAAGTGCCGCTTGATAGCACTGTTGATGACCCCTTTCATTACTTTACTGATGATGGAGAGTAGACTAATGGGGTGGTAATTGGCCGAGTTGGATGTGTCCTGCTTTTTGTGTACAGGACATACCTGGGCAATTTTCCACGAAGCCGGGTAGATGCCAGTGTTGTAGCTGTACTGGAACAGCTTGGCTAGGGGCATGGCAAGTTCTGGAGCACAAGTCTTCAACACTATTGTCGGAATATTGTCAGGGCCCATAGCCTTTGCAGTATCCAGTGCCTTCAGCCATTTCTTGGAAAATAGTAATTTGGTAGTACAGAACTTCAGTATTGCTGAAAAAGAGGAGATATATTTTGTTGAAGCTTTTTGTCTTGCACTCATCAGGGCAATTTGCAAGAATATACCAAATGTGCCAATTTATACTGTATGAGAAGGCAGTGCTGATTGGTTGGCAAGTACACTCTGATTGGTAGACGCATTGCCATGGAGAATGCACTAGTTGATATGACTGGGTTAACGGCCAAACATTGTTTGAAATTTAAACCAGGCAGCTTGACCCTGATTGGTCAAGACATTGCCCTGAGGAATGAACCAGCGAATGGCTGTCACTTATCTTGTTTAGCAGAAACAGGCGCAATGTGTGTACATGTTCTTCCTGTCTGCAAAGAACAGGGCCCCGTGTATTAATATATGTAGCTTCCGGTACACGCAAATGCACCACATAGCAAGCCTGACAGACAATCTTAAATCTTAAACACTGAGGATTATTTAGCAAATGTTGTCCAATCGCGAAATCACATCCAGTGTTGGGCACTGTGTTTTGAGTTTAGCAAGCACGGGCTGGTTGGGTACGGGCTGTACCTTGCTGATTGTGAACAGGTGCTGGGACATGCTCTGCTTGTCCCGCCCACCCCCCCCCTTAAACCAGCTTATATTTCACCTCTCTTCTATTTTTACTTAGTTCTGTTGAAGGGTCATTCGGACTCGAAAAGTTAACTGTGTTGCTCTCCGCCGATGCTGCCAGACCCGCTGAGTTTTTCGAGGTATTTTTGTTTTTGTGCTGGGGCATGCCATTTGATACAATCTGCCAGTCTTTGGGACGTACGGCCTATGTATCTCGCATCGCTCCGGCACTGAAATTTGTATACCACATTACTCGCTTGCGTGCTAGGCAGAAAGTCTCTTTGGCTTGACGGCAGCATCCTGTTAGTGGCCAATACCACTCGTGCTGCTACTGTATAGTGGCAACGTGAAACCGCCAGCTTCACCTGTTGCTCAAACTTTTGAGATACCTTGCCCTTCCAGGGTAATCTGAGGTAGACTGGGCACTTTTCAGGGACGAAAGTGACAGCCTTAGGCCCGTTGATGAGCTTGCGTGTATACAGCACGAAATGATCTGATCAGGGCAGCCATTATCTTGCAGGATGCCTTGATGCATCCTACTGCAGCACCCAGCTTGCATGGTGAGCAAATGGCTCGGGCCCTACTGACAAAGTTGCCGATAAAACCAATCTTATAGCTTGTGGAACTGTGAGAATCCCAACGCGTACGTTGATCAGCGAAGACAGGCCTGCGGTGGACTGGTGGGTCGTATCAAACAGTTTGTCCCAGCCAATAAAAAAGAGCTGGAAAAACTCAGCAGGTCTGGCAGCATCGGCAGACAGGGACACAGTTAACGTTTCGAGTCCGTATGACCCTTCAACAGAACTATGGAAAAATAGAAAAGAGGTGAAATATAAGCTGGTTTAAGGGTGGGTGGGTGGGACAAGTGGAGCTGGATAGAGGGCCAGTGATAGGTGGAGATAACCAAAAGATGTCACAGACAAAAGGACAAAGAGGTGTTGAAGGTGCTGATATTATGCAAGGAATGTGCTAATAGCTGACATTAAGGGTAGAAAGCAGGACGAGCAAGGTACAGATAGCTCTAGTGGGGGTGGGGTGGGGGGAAGGGATCGAAATAGGCTAAAAGGTAGAGCTAAAACAATGCAAATACATTTAAAAATAATGGAAATAGGTGGGAAAAGAAAAATCTATATAAATTATTGGAAAAAAGAGGGATCAGAAAGGGGGGTGGGGATGGAGGAGAGACCTCATGATCTAAAATTGTTGAACTCAATGTTAAAACCGGAAGGCTGTAAAGTGCCCGGTCGGAAGACGAGATGCTGTTCTTCCAGTTTGCGTAGAGCTTCACTGGAACAATGCAGCAGGCCAAGGACGGACATGTGGACATGAGAGCAGGGTGGAGTGTTGAAATGGCAAGCGACAGGGAGGGCTGGGCCATGCTTGCGGACAGACCGAAGGTGTTCCACAAAGCAGTCACCCAGTCTGTGTTTGGTCTCTCCGATGTAGAGGAGACCGCATTGGGAGCAGGGAATGCAGTAGCCGCTGTTCGCAATGGACAGGGTACAGGCTGTACCCAACCAGCCCATGCTTGCAAAACTCAAAACACAGCGCCCAACACTGGATGTGATTCTGCAATTGGATAACATTTGCTCAATAATCCTCAGCGTGCTAAGAATTACGCTAACAACCAACTTAAGATTGTCAGTCAGGCTTGCTATGTGGTGCATTTGCGTGTACTGGAAGCTACACATGTTAATACACAGGACCCTGTTCTTCACAGACAGAAAGGACATATACACACATTGTGGCTGCTTCAGCTAAACAAAACAAGTGACAGCCATTCGCTGGTTCATTCCTCAGGGAAACGCTTCGACCAATCAGAATCAAGCCGCCTAGTTCAAATTTCAAACGATGTTTGGCAGAAAACGGTCATGGTGCATTCTCCACGGCAACACCTCTACCAGTCAGAGTCCACTTGCCAACCCATCAGCACTGTCTTCTCATACACTATACATTGACGTTGGCTTTTACATTTGGTGTCCCTGTGAATCGCCCTGGTGAGTGCAAGTCGAAATGCTTACGTGGGGTGGGGGGTGGGGGGTCGGGGTGGGGGGGTCGGGGTGGGGCGGGTGGGGGGGGGATGCTGCGGACCTCAGGAGGAGGCCGAGATGGATCCTCCACTTGGCGCTTCTGGATGAAGACGGTTGAAAAGCTTCAGCCTTGTCTTTTGCACTGACACGCTGGGCCTGCCCTCGACATTGTGTTATTAAACCCTCACACTCGGCGCTGGGATCAATCTCCTCTTGCAGGTTCATCTACCCGCGGCCCGTCATTAATCACATCACTCCCCTAAACTGGCTCCAAAGAGTCCAGCGATGAACGTGAGGGTCCCTCCACTCGTGACACACCCACCAGGGTCCAATACTCCCCCGCAGTTTGACCTGCATCGCTTTGCCCCACCCATGGTGTTTATCCCCACAGACAATGTCCCTCCAGGGCCACTACCACAGGGGTTCCCCCAGGAGATAATCCCCACAGGATTTGCCCTCCAGATGGTAATCCCTAGAAGCTACGTCCCCGGGGAGTAATTCATTCCCCAGGGACGAATACTTAAAAAGAGATTTTTCTGCCCCCAGGGGGATAAATCCCATAGATTGTGTTCCCCTCCACCCCCAACGGGGTGATCCCAAAGAGTTTGGTTCCCCCCCCCCCCACCCGGGGGGCAATCTCCATAGAGATTGTTCCCCCGAGTGAGTAGTCCTCATAGTTTGTTCTCTTCCCCCACCAAGGGGGTAGTCCCCATAGAAAATTATGGGGATTACCCTCCCTGGGGGGGAACAATCTCTATGGAGATGAGCCCCTTCGGGGGAGGATGGAACAGAGATCGTGTCCCCCAGGGGGCAATCCCCGTAGTTTGTTCTCTCCCCTCCCCTGAGGGGTATTCCCCATACAGACTGTACCCCTCCCCCCACACAGGGGGTTAATCCCCATAGAGACTGTACCCCTCCCCTCACAGGGGATTAAACCCCATACTGACTGTACCCCTCCCCCCCAGGGGGTAATCCCGACACAGACTGTACCCGTACCCCCCCAGGGGGGTTAATCACCATAGAAACTGTACCCCTCTCCCCCACAGGGCGGTAATCCCCACACAGACTGTACCGGAGGTAATCCCCACACAGACTGTACCTCTCCCCACAGGGAGGGGTAATCCCCACACAGACTGTACCCCTCTCCCCAGGGGCGTAATCCCCACAGACTGTACCCCTCCCCACAAGGGGGGGGTAATCCCCACACGGACGGTACCCCACCCAGGGGGGGTAATACCCACACAGACTGTAACCCTCCCCCCAGGGGGGTTAAACCCCATAGAGACTATACCCCTCCCCCCCCCCCCCCCCGGGGGCTAATCCCTACACAGACTGAACCCCTCCCCGCAGGGGGGGTAATCCCCACACAGACTGTACCGCTCTCCCCTGGGGGGGGGGGGGGGGGGTAATCCCCACACAGACTGTACCCCTCCCCACAGGGGGGGGTAATCCCCACACAGACTGTAACCCTCCCCCCAGGGGGGGTAATCCCCACAGAGACTGTACCGCTCTCCCCGGGGGAGGGGGGGTAATCCCCACACAGGCTGTACCCCTCCCCCCAGGGGGGGTAAACCCCATAGAGACTGTACCCCTCCCCCCAGGGGGGGGGGGGTAAACCCCACACAGACTGTACCCCTCCCCCCAGGGGGGGTAAACCCCATAGAGACTGTACCCCTCCCCCCAGGGGGGGGTAATCCCCACACAGGCTGTACCCCTCCCCCCAGGGGGGGGGGTAAACCCCATAGAGACAGTACCCCTCCCCCCAGGGGGGGGGGGGTAAACCCCATAGAGACAGTACCCCTCCCCCCAAGGGGGGGGTAAACCCCACAGACTGTACCCCTCCCCCCAGGGGGGGTAAACCCCATAGAGAGAGTACCCCTCCCCCCAGGGGGGGTAATCCCCACACAGACTGTACCCCTCCCCCCAGGGGGGGTAAACCCCATAGAGACAGTACCCCTCCCCCCAGGGGGGTAAACCCCATAGAGACTGTACCCCTCCCCCCAGGGGGGGGGGGGGTAAACCCCACACAGACTGTACCCCTCCCCCCAGGGGGGGTAAACCCCATAGAGACTGTACCCCTCCCCCCAGGGGGGGTAAACCCCACACAGACTGTACCCCTCCCCCCAGGGGGGGTAAACCCCATAGAGACTGTACCCCTCCCCCCAGGGGGGGTAAACCCCACACAGGCTGTGTTTAACCCCCCCTCCCCTGAGGTTACCCCCTTACCCGGGCCGGCCAGTGCGGATACCCCTTCATCTTGGCGAAGACCAGGTCTCCGGCCTTGTAGTCCTTCTGGCGGTTAATCCTGGACATGGTGGCCGCTCTCTCGCTCCGCCTGTCTCGGTGTTGGCTGCTGAGGCCCCGGGATGGATCCGCGCTCTCCGCCGCCGCCGCCGCTCCCGCTCCGGCTCCCGCTCCCGCTCCCGCCCGGACTCCAGGCCGCGCGCTCCCGGCTCGACCCGCTCGGCGATCCGCTCGCCTGCCTGGAGGACCGCCCGCCTCCCGCTCCTCCAGGCGGCGGCAGCAGCCGAGCGCCGACATCATCGATCAGGCACCAGCGGCCCAGTCCCCGGTCGCTCAGGTAGGGGGAGGGGAGGGAGAGAGAGGGGGGGAGGGGCGGGAGATGAGGGAGGGAGGGGGAGATGAGGGAGGAAGGGAGATGAGGGGGGAGATGAGGGAGGGGGGAGATGAGGGAGGGAGGGGGGGAGATGAGGGAGGGGGAGATGAGGGAGGGAGGGAGGGAGGGGGAGATGAGGGAGGGGAGGGAGGGGGCAGATGAGCAAGGGAGGGAGGGAGATGAGGGGGGAGATGAGGGAGGGAGGGGGGAGATGAGAGAGGGATTAAGGGAGGGGGGAGATGAGGGAGGGAGGAGATGAGGGCGGGGGAGATGAGGGAGGGGAGGGAGGGGGCAGATGAGCGAGGGAGGGAGGGGGAGATGAGGGAGGGAGATGATGGGGAGATGAGGGAGGAGGGAGATGAGGGGGGAGATGAGGGAGGGAGGGAAATGAGGGAGGGAGGGGGGAGATGAGGGAGGGGGAGATGAGGGAGGGAGGGGCGGAGATGGGGGAGATGAGGGAGGAGGGGGAGATGAGGGAGGGGGGAGATGGGGAAGATGAGGGAGGGAGGGGGAGATGAGGGGAGATGAGAGAAGGAGGGAGGGGGAAGATGAGTGAGGGAGGGAGGGGAGGGAGGGGGAGATGAGGAGGGAGGGGCGGAGATGGGAAGATGAGGGAGGGGGGAGATGAGGAGTGAGGGAGGGGCAGAGATGGGGGGGAGATGAGGGAGGGGAGGTGAGGGAGGGGGAGATGAGGGAGGGAGGGGCAGAGGTGAGGGAGGGAGGGGGAGATGAGGGCGGGAGGGGGAGGTGAGGGAGGGGGAGATGAGGGGGGGAGGTGAGGGAGGGAGGGGGGAGGTGAGGGAGGGAGGGAGGGGGGAGGTGAGGGAGGGAGGGGGAGATGAGGAAGGGGTGAGATGAGAGAGGGATTGAGGAGGGGGAGATGAGGGAGGGAGGAGAGAGGAGATGAGGGAGGGGGAGATGAGGAGGGGAGGGGGGGGAGATGAAGGAGGGGAGGGAGGGGGCAGATGAGGGAGGGAGGGGGGAAATGAGGGCGGGGAGATGAGGGAGGGAGGGGGGAGATGAGGGGAGATGAGGGAGGAGGGGGGAGTTGGGGGAGATGAGGGAGGGGGAGATGAGGGTGGGAGGGAGATGAGCGAGGGAGGGGGCGGAGATGGGGGAGATGAGGGAGGGAGGGGGAGATGAGGGAGGGGGGAGATAGGGAAGATGAGGGAGGGAGGGAGGAGGGAGATGAATGAGGGAGGGAGGGGGGAGATGAGAGAGGGATGGAGGGAGGGGGGAGATGAGGGAGGGAGGGGGAGATGAGGGTGGGGGGGATGATGGAGGTGGGGAAGGGGGAGATGAGGGAGAGAGGGGGGAGATGAGGGAGGGAGATGAGGGAGGGAGGGGTGGAGATGGGGGAGAGAGGGGGTAGATGATTAAGGGGGAGGGGAGGGGGAGATGAGGGAGGGGAGGGAGGGTGGAGATGAGGGAGGGAGGGGGAGATGAGGGAGGGGGGAGATGAGGGAGGGAGGGAGGGGGAGATGAGGAAGGGGGGAAGATGAGGGAGGGAGGGAGGGGGGAGATGAGGGAGGGAGGGAGATGAGGGAGGGAGGGGGGAGATGAGGGAGGGGGGAGATGAGGGAGGGGGAGATGAGGGAGGGGGGGAAGATGAGGGAGGGTGGGAGGGGGGAGATGAGGGAGGGAGGGGGGAGATGAGGGAGGGGGGAGATGAGGGAGGGAGGGGGGAGATGAGGGAGGGAGGGGGAGATGAGGGAGTGAGGGGGAGATGAGAGAGAGAGATGAGGGAGGAGGGAGAGAGGGAGATGAGGGAGGAGGGAGGGGGGAGATGAGGGAGGGAGGGGGAGATGAGGGAGTGAGGGGGGAGATGATGGAGGGGGAAATGAGGGAGGGAGATGAGGGGGAGATGAGGGAGGGAGGGAGATGAGGGAGGGAGAGAGATGAAGGGGGAGATGAGGGAGGGAGATGAGGGAGGGTGGGGGGAGATGAGGGAGGGAGGGGGAGATGAGGGAGGGAGGGAGGGGCAGAGATAGGGAAGATGAGGGAGGGGAGGGAGGGGGAGATGAGGGAGGGGAGAGAGGGGTGAGATGAGTGAGGGAGGGAGATGAGGGAGGGGGGAGATGAGGGAGGGAGCGGCGGAAATGGGGGAGATGAGGAAGGGAGGGGGAGATGAGGGAGGGAGGGGCGGAGATGGGGAAGATGAGGGAGGGAGGGGGGAGATGAGGGAGGGGAGAGATGAGAGAGGGAGGGGGGAGATGAGGGAGGGAGGGGAGAGATGAGGGAGGGGGAGATGGGGGAGATGAGGGAGGGAGGAGATGAGGGAGGGAGGGGGGAGATGAGGGAGGGAGGGAGGGGGGAGATGAGTGAGGGAGGGGGGAGTGGAGGGAGGGAGGGGGGGAGATGAGGGAGGGGAGATGAGGGGCGGAGATGAGGGAGGGAGGGGGAGATGAGGGAGGGAGAGGGAGATGACGGAGGGGGGAGATGAGGGAGGGACCGAGATCGGGGGGAGATGAGGGAGGGAGGGGGGAGATGAGGGAGGGAGGGAGCGGGAAGATGAGGGAGGGAGGGGAAGATGAGGGAGGGAGGGGGAGGGAGGGGATGAGGGAGATAAGGGAGGGGGGAGATGAGGGAGGGAGAAGCGGAGATGGGGAAGAGGAGGGAGGGAGGGGGAGATGAGGGAGGGAGGGGGAGATGAGGGAGGGAGGGCGGAGATGAGGGAGGGAGAGGGAGATGGAGGGAGGGAGGGGGGAGATGAGAGAGGGATGGAGGGAGGGTGGAGATGAGGGAGGGAGGGGGAGATGAGGGAGGGGAGATGACCGAGGGAGGGAGGGGGAGATGAGGGAGCGGGAGATGAGGGACTGGAGATGAGGGAGGGAGGGGGGAGATGAGGGAGGGAGATGAGGAAGGGAGGAGGGAGATGAGGGAGGGGGGATGAGGGTGGGAGGGAGATGAGGGAGGGAAGGAGGGGGAGATGAGTGAGGGAGGGAGGGGGGAGTGGAGGGAGGGAGGGGGAGATGAGGAAGGGGAGATGAGGGGCGGAGATGGGGGAGATGAGGGAAGAGAGAGGGGGAGATGAGGGAGGGGGGAGATGAGGGAGGGAGGG
>JANJGN010000036.1:8410399-8590051 GCA_026770705.1 Isurus oxyrinchus
GGGCAGGCGGTGGAGGGGGGGGATGGACGCTCAAGGGGGGTGACAGCTTCTGATCTGGACAAATGTGATAATGCAGGGAATTGCCCCCTCATTCATGGGGGAGGGGCAGCAGCACCTGCCAATTCATCCGTCCTTGTTACACAGTTGGCCTCAGCACCTTTTTGTGGGGGGGGGGGGGGGGGGGGGGGGGTGGTGGGGGGGAGTTGTTGGTGTTGGTGCAGCAGGCGGCGTTCGAAGTGCCAATCGCTGTCTCGATTGGTTGGGGGGATCATGAGCTGTGAAGCCCACCATAGTCCAACAGCCTGCTGACTCCCCACCCCAACCACCAAAAAAACCCGTCCCCATTTTTTTTTTTTTTTTTTGAGGCCCCCTCCAGCTTTGTGATCGAGGGGGTGGCCCCCATTGCAAAGCGGACCCTAACCCGGACCGGATCCACACCCGCCCGCAATCGAAAGATGAGGGGGAAGGGAATTCAACTTATTTTTTAACTTGAAAGGTTAAAGGTCAAACTCCCGTTGGCCAACATTGTGGGGGTGCGGCGGGGGGGGGGGGGGGGGGGGGCGTCAGTTTCTCTTGACTTCTGACCTCCTGTCTAGGCATTGAGAGAGGTTATGGCACAGAAAGAGGCCATTCAGCCCGTCATGTCTGTGCCAGTCCGAGAAAGGAAAAAAGGTTTCCATAAGGTAAACTAGCCGCCCGTTCTAATCCCACCCTCCAGCACCTGTCTCCGTGGCCTTGCAGGTTACAGCGCTTCAGGGGGAGGGGGGAGGTGGGGGGGGGGACGGTGGTGCAGACCCTGGTCCCTTTGTAAATGAGTCGAGGGTTTCTGCCTCCACCACCGAGCCCTGGCAGTGGATTCCGGACACCCGCCACCCTCTGGGTGAAAACATTCTTCCTCGTGTCCCCCTTTGACCTTTCCACCAAATCACCTTAAACCTGTGCTGCCCCAGGTCCTTGACCCCTCCACCCGGTTTGGGGGAGTTGGGGGGGAGGGGGGCAACAGGCCTTCCTGACCACTCTAGCGATCCCACACTTCCTCCCTCTTGTACACCTCAATTAGGTCACCCCTCGGCCTCCCCTGACCTTTGATCCTGCGTGGTGTGGAGTTGACCATCAGGCTTCGGCCCTTGACCAACCCTGCCCCCCCCCCACCTCAAAACACACACACACACACACAAACAACAGGGCAAGCTGCTGATCAACTTCACATTGGTGTTGGGTGGTGGGGGGGTGGGTGGGTGGGGGGGGGGGGGGGGGGGGGGGGGCTGGCGGCGGAGGGAGAGGCACAGCCAACTTGTGTAGGCCCGGATTGCCGTGGCAACCGTCGCATTGCCAATTGTGCGTGAATCCTTTTTGTTGGGCGAGGGGGGAGTCAAACGTGGGAAAGGGGATTTATTTTTGTGTGTGTGTGTGTGGGGCGTGTGTAAGAAAAGGATTCCACAAATAAAACAAGAGTGCGCGCACCGGAGGAGGTGAGATTCTTGGCCTCAGCGCTGTGGTTTCAGATTCTCGACCTCGTCGACCTCATTTGCTAATCGAGCTCCAGCTGGGAAGAGTAAATAGGGCCACCCTATCCACAGCAAACACAAACTTTTTTAGTGGGGGCATCCCTGAAATATGTATTTACACACTGAGGAGCAACATAGTGACAACCAGCTGCAGAAGAATAGGGAGAGACCAAGGTCCAAAGGAGTTTGCCTGCTATTGTCACGGGCTGGTTACAGGGCAGCCATGGCCAAGGAGACGTTCGTGGGTGGCCAACTCGAGAGGCGTCACTGCATCTGCTCGGGGACTACAGCAACCAGTCCCCTCGCCTCTCCCAAGGGTTACGCCCGCTCCCCTGTCTCGGGATCGACCTCCATATCTGTGGAAGGGACGTGGAAGGCAGCGGGTTAGAGCGAGGCAGAGATGCCGGCGTTTGTCACTAGAACCTCACCCCGCAGGAGAGGCCCTTCAGCCCACCGAGCCTGCGCCGGCACGTGAGAAACACCCGACCCTACCTACCTAACCCAACCCCACTGAACCAGCGCTCGGCCCATAGCCTTGAATGTTATGACGTGCCAAGTGCCCTTTATGCGTTTCACAGGGACGTGGGCACCGCTGGCTGGGCCAGCATTTACTGCCCAAACCCGATTGCCCCTCGAGAACTTGAATGGGTTTCTAGGCCATGTCGGAGGGGCATTGAAGAGTCAACCGCCTCATTTGCGGGTCTGAAGTCACCAGGTCAGGTCGGCAGGTTTCCTTCCCTAAAGGGGATTTAGTGTGAACCAGATGAGTTTTTAACGACAATGGACATGAGTCATCATCGGCTTTTAATTCCACAGTTTTTTCGTTGAATTCAAATTTTCATTGAGCTTAAATTGAATTTAAATTTCACTGTCTGCCCAAGGCAGGATTCGAACCCAGGTCTCGAACCCAGGTCCCCAGAGCATTACCCTGGGTACCTGGAGTATGAGTCCAGTGATAATACCGCCAGGCCACAGGCATTATGAGCCTGCTCCTGGCCAAGGACCAGGATAACCAGCCCCTGCCGATCTCACGGTCTCTTCTTTCTCAATCAGGTCGCCCCTCATTTTCCTGAAACTCTGGAGAATATCGGCCCATTCCACTCCATCCCTCCTCACAGGAGGGCCCTGCGATCCTGAGACTCCCGTGCAGGGAACCATTATGGTGCCCTCTCTGACGCAGAGACCGGAACGTGTATGAAGTGTCCCAGGTGTGGTCTCGCCAGAGCCCTGCACACTTGCAGCAAGGCTTCCCTATTCCCTGTGCTCCAAACCTCTCGCAGCAGAGAGTGCGCTACTCGACTAACCCAATCGTTCACTACCCCTGCGTGCGAGGGGGACCCGAGTCCCTCTGCACATCAACGTTTAACAGTCTCTTGCCGTTTTGCAATTCCAGGATAAGTAACCTCACACCAATACTTCCGCCCATCACTAACAATGTCCAGCCATTCATCTCTTTCATGGGATGTGGGTGTCGCTGGCTAGGCCAGCATTTGTTGCCCGTCCCTAATTGCCCCCTTGAACTGAGTGCCCTTGCTGGGCCATTTCAGAGGGGCGGTTAAGAGTCGACCACGTGGCTGTGGGTCTGGAGTCACATGTAGGCCAGACCGGGTAAGAATGGCTGATTTCCCTCCCTAAAGGGGCATGAGTGAACCAGATGGGTTTTTACAACAATGCATGATGGTTGCCATGTGCACCATCACTGAGACTCGCTTCAATTCCAGGGGAGGGGGGGAGGAGAGAGAGGGGGGAGAGAGAGAGAGAGAGAGAGAGAGAGAGAGAGAGAGAGAGGGGGGAGGGAGGAGAGAGAGGGAGGGGGGGGAGGGAGGAAGGAGAGAGAGAGAGGGAGGGGGGGGAGGGAGGAGAGAGAGAGAGGGAGGGGGGGGGAGGGAGGAGAGAGGGGGGGGGGAGGGAGGAGAGAGGGGGGGGGAGGGAGGAGAGAGAGGGGGGGGGAGGGAGGGGAGAGAGAGGGAGGGGGGGAGGGAGGGGAGAGAGAGGGAGGGGGGGGAGGGAGGGGAGAGAGAGGGAGGGGGGGGAGGGAGGGGAGAGAGAGAGAGGGAGGGGGGGGAGGGAGGGGAGAGAGAGGGAGGGGGGGGAGGGAGGGGAGAGAGAGGGGGGGGGGGGGAGGGAGGAGAGAGAGGGAGGGGGGGGAGGGAGGAGAGAGAAGGAGGGGGGGGGAGGGAGGGGAGGGAGGAGAGAGAGGGAGGGAGGAGAGAGAGGGAGGGGGGGGAGGGAGGAGAGAGAGGGAGGGGGGGGGAGGGAGGAGAGAGAGGGAGGGGCATGGGGGGGGGAGGGAGGAGAGAGAGGGAGGGGCATGGGGGGGGGGAGGGAGGGGAGGGAGGGGCATGGGGGGGGAGGGAGGGGAGGGAGGGGCATGGGGGGGGGAGGGGGGGGAGGGAGGGGCATGGGGGGGGAGGGAGGGGGAGGAGAGTGAGGGGGAGGAGGAGAGAGAGAGGGGAGGGGGAGGGGAAGAGGGGGTGGAGAGTGAGGGGGAGGAGAGGGGGTGGAGAGTGAGGGGGAGGAGAGGGGGAGGAGAGTGAGGGGGAGGAGAGGGGGAGGAGTGGAAGGGGGGAGGAGGGGGGAAAAGAGGGAGAGAGGGGGGGGTGGGTGGAGGGGGAGGGGGTGGAGAGGTAGGGTGGAGGGGAGGGAGGGGGAGGGGGGAGGAGAGGTAGGGTGGAGGGGAGGGAGGGGGGAAGGGGAGGAGAGGTAGGGTGGAGGGGAGGGAGGGGGGAAGGGGAGGAGAGGTAGGTAGGAGGGGAGGGGGGAAGGGGAGGAGAGGTAGGGGGAGGGGAGGGAGGGGGAAGGGAGGGGGACGGGGGAGGGGGAGAGGGAGGCGGTGGAATGGGGAGACTCACCCATGTTCCAGAGGCTCGGCTCTCTGTTCAGTTCCACCTGGATCTGGGGAAGTGGGAATGCCGGGCGTGGAGGTCCCTGCGAGAGGGTCTGAATCGACGGCTGAGACAGGACACGGGCAGAGTTGGTGCCCAGCTGGTTAAAAATGCTGCCCTCGTGTGAAGCCAGATTCTCGGAGACCGTACTGAACGAGTGCCAGTGGTCGGAGAAACTCTCCGAGGGTTCAGCGGGCATGCCTGGAAAAAGGGAGAGAGAAGGATTCGGTGAGTGAAGGGGTGGAGAAAAAAAAACACTTTGCAATGCTCTCATCTTGTTTCTGCTCCTGATTCCTCACAGCAATTTGCTATGTAAACAGGTCACGCTGCCATGACACACTCCCAACAGAAGTGGCGCTGTGACATACCTATTGTAGTGTGCGCCATTATAACAACAATAAATTGGCATTTATCTAGCCCTTTTAGTGCAGTAAAACATCCTAAGGACCTTCACTGGAGTGTTATCAAATATAATTTGACCCCGAGCCACTTGAAGAGATGTTAGGGGCAGGTGGCTGAAAGCTCGGTCAATGAGGTCGGCTTTAAGAAGCGTCTTAAAGGAGGAGGAAGAGAGAGAGAGGCAGAGATGTTTAGGGAGGGAATTCCAGAGTACAGGGCTCCCCCCAGGCAGCTGAAGGCACGGCCGCCAATGGTGGAGCGATGGGAATCGGGGGATGGGCAAGAGGCCGGAATTGGAGGAGCGCAGAGATTTCAGAGGATTGTAGGGGCTGGAGGAGGTTACAGAGAGAGGGAGGGGTGTAGGGGCTGGAGGAGGTTACAGAGAGAGGGAGGGGTGTAGGGGCTGGAGGAGGTTACAGAGATAGGGAGGGCAGTGTAGGGGCTGGAGGAGGTTACAGAGATAGGGAGGGGGTGTAGGGGCTGGAGGAGGTTACAGAGATAAGGAGGGGTGTAGGGGCTGGAGGAGGTTACAGAGATAGGGAGGGGTGTAGGGGCTGGAGGAGGTTACAGAGATAAGGAGGGGTGTAGGGGCTGGAGGAGGTTACAGAGATAGGGAGGAGTGTAGGGGCTGGAGGAGGTTACAGAGATAGGGAGGGGTGTAGGGGCTGGAGGAGGTTACAGAGATAGGGAGGGGTGTGGGGGCTGGAGGAGGTTACAGAGATAGGGAGGGGTGTAGGGGCTGGAGGAGGTTACAGAGATAGGGAGGGGTGTAGGGGCTGGAGGAGGTTACAGAGATAGGGAGGGGTGTAGGGGCTGGAGGAGGTTACAGAGATAGGGAGGGGTGTAGGGGCTGGAGGAGGTTACAGAGATAGGGAGGGGTGTAGGGGCTGGAGGAGGTTACAGAGATAGGGGGTGTAGGGGCTGGAGGAGGTTGCAGAGATAGGGAAGGGTGTAGGGGCTGGAGGAGGATACAGATAGGGAGGGGTGTAGGGGCTGGAGGAGGTTACAGAGATAGGGAGGGGTGTAGGGGCTGGAAGAGGTTACAGAGATAGGGAGGGGGGTAGGGGCTGGAGGAGGTAACAGAGATAGGGAGGGGTGTAAGGGCTGGAGGAGGTTACAGAGATAGGGAGGGGGGTGTAGGGGCTGGAGGATGTTACAGAGACAGGGAAGGGTGTAGGGGCTGGAGGAGGTTACAGAGATAGGGATGGGTGTAGGGGCTGGAGGATGTTACAGAGACAGGGAGGGTTGTAGGGGCTGGAGGAGGTTACAGAGATAGGGATGGGTGTAGGGGCTGGAGGATGTTACAACGACAGGGAGGGGTGTAGGGGCTGGAGGATGTTACAGAGACAGGGAGGGGTGTAGGGGCTGGAGGAGGTTGCAGAGGTAGGGAGGTGAGTAGGGGCTGGAGGAGGTTACAGAGATAGGGACGGGTGTAGGGACTGGAGGAGGTTACAGAGATAGGGACGGGTGTAGGTGCTGGAGGAGGTTACAGAGATAGGGAGGGGTGTAGGTGCTGGAGGAGGTTACAGAGATAGGGAGGTGAGTAGGGGCTGGAGGAGGTTACAGAGATAGGGAGGGGTGTAGGGGCTTGAGGAGGTTACAGAGATAGGGAGGGGTTTAGGGGCTGGTGGAGGTTACAGAGACAGGGAGGGGTGTAGGGGGCTGGAGGAGGTTACAGAGATAGGGAGGGGTGTAGGGGGCTGGAGGAGGTTACAGAGATAGGGAGGGGTGTTGGGGGCTGGAGGAGGTTACAGAGATAGGGAGGGGTGTTGGGGGCTGGAGGAGGTGACAGAGAGGGAGGGTTGTAGGGGTTGGAGGAGGTTACAGAGATAGGGAAGAGTGTAGGGGCTGGAGAAGGTGATAGAGATAGGGAGGTGTGTCAGGGCCGGAGGGTGTTACAGAGATAGGGAGGGGTGTTGGGGTTGGAGGAGGTTACAGAGATAGGGAGGGGCGTAGCTGCTGGAGGAGGAGACAGAGAGAGGGGTGTAGGAGCTGGAGGAGGCGACAGAGAGAGGGAGGTGTGTAGGGGCCGGAGGAGGTGACAGAGATAGGGAGGGGTGTAGTGACTCAAGGAGGTGACAGAGATAGGGAGGTGTGTAGGGGCTGGAGGAGTTTAGAGATTGTGAGCGGTGTACGGGGCCGGAGGAGGTTTCAGAGATTGGGAGGAGTGTAGGGGCCGGAGGAGGTTACAGAGATAGGGAGGGGTGTACGCGGCTGGAGGAGGATACCAAGATAGGGAGGGGTGTAGGGGCTGGAGGAGGTTACAGAGATAGGGAGTGGTGTAGGGACTGGAGCAGGTTACAGAGATAGGGAGTCGTGTAGGGGCTGGAGGAGGTTACAGAGACAGGAAGGGGGTGTAGGGGCTGGAGGAGGTTGCAGAGATAGGGAAGGGTGTAGGGGCTGGAGGAGGATACAGATAGGGAGGGGTGTAGGGGCTGGAGGAGGTTACAGAGATAGGGAGGGGTGTAGGGGCCGGAGGAGGTTACAGAGATAGGGAGGGGTGTAGGGGCTGGAGGAGGTTACAGAGATAGGGGGTGTAGGGGCTGGAGGAGGTTGCAGAGATAGGGAAGGGTGTAGGGGCTGGAGGAGGATACAGATAGGGAGGGGTGTAGGGGCTGGAGGAGGTTACAGAGATAGGGAGGGGGTGTAGGGGCTGGAAGAGGTTACAGAGATAGGGAGGGGGGTAGGGGCTGGAGGAGGTAACAGAGATAGGGAGGGTGTAGGGGCTGGAGGAGGTTACAGAGATAGGGAGGGGGGTGTAGGGGCTGGAGGATGTTACAGAGACAGGGAAGGGTGTAGGGGCTGGAGGAGGTTACAGAGATAGGGATGGGTGTAGGGGCTGGAGGATGTTACAGAGACAGGGAGGGTTGTAGGGGCTGGAGGAGGTTACAGAGATAGGGATGGGTGTAGGGGCTGGAGGATGTTACAACGACAGGGAGGGGGTGTAGGGGCTGGAGGATGTTACAGAGACAGGGAGGGGTGTAGGGGCTGGAGGAGGTTGCAGAGGTAGGGAGGTGAGTAGGGGCTGGAGGAGGTTACAGAGATAGGGACGGGTGTAGGGACTGGAGGAGGTTACAGAGATAGGGACGGGTGTAGGTGCTGGAGGAGGTTACAGAGATAGGGAGGGGTGTAGGTGCTGGAGGAGGTTACAGAGATAGGGAGGTGAGTAGGGGCTGGAGGAGGTTACAGAGATAGGGAGGGGTGTAGGGGCTTGAGGAGGTTACAGAGATAGGGAGGGGTTTAGGGGCTGGTGGAGGTTACAGAGATAGGGAGGGGTGTTGGGGGCTGGAGGAGGTGACAGAGAGGGAGGGTTGTAGGGGTTGGAGGAGGTTACAGAGATAGGGAAGAGTGTAGGGGCTGGAGAAGGTGATAGAGATAGGGAGGTGTGTCAGGGCCGGAGGGTGTTACAGAGATAGGGAGGGGTGTTGGGGTTGGAGGAGGTTACAGAGATAGGGAGGGGCGTAGCTGCTGGAGGAGGAGACAGAGAGAGGGGTGTAGGAGCTGGAGGAGGCGACAGAGAGAGGGAGGTGTGTAGGGGCCGGAGGAGGTGACAGAGATAGGGAGGGGTGTAGTGACTCAAGGAGGTGACAGAGATAGGGAGGTGTGTAGGGGCTGGAGGAGTTTAGAGATTGTGAGCGGTGTACGGGGCCGGAGGAGGTTTCAGAGATTGGGAGGAGTGTAGGGGCCGGAGGAGGTTACAGAGATAGGGAGGGGTGTACGCGGCTGGAGGAGGATACCAAGATAGGGAGGGGTGTAGGGGCTGGAGGAGGTTACAGAGATAGGGAGTGGTGTAGGGACTGGAGCAGGTTACAGAGATAGGGAGTCGTGTAGGGGCTGGAGGTTACAGAGATAGGGAGGGGTGTACGCGGCTGGAGGAGGATACCGAGATAGGGACGGGTGTAGGGGCTGGAGGAGGTTACAGAGATAAGGAGGGGTCTAGGGGCTGGAGGAGGTTACAGAGATAGGGAGTGGTGTAGGGACTGGAGCAGGTTACAGAGATAGGGACTCGTGTAGGGGCTGGAGGAGGTTACAGAGATAGGGAGGGGTGTACGCGGCTGGAGGAGGATACCGAGATAGGGAGGGGTGTAGGGGTTGGAGGAGGTTACAGAGATACGGAGGGCTGGAGGAGGTGACAGAGAGAGGGGTGTAGGAGCTGGAGGATGTGACAGAGAGAGGGAGGGGTGTAGGGGCCGGAGCAGGTGACAGAGATAGGGAGGGAGTGTAGCGGCTGGAGGAGGTTACAGAGATAGGGAGGGGTGTAGGGGCTGGAGGAGGTTACAGAGATAGGGAGGTGTGTAGGGGCTGGAGGAGTTTACAGAGATAGGGAGGGGTGTAGGGGCCGGAGCAGGTGACAGAGATAGGGAGGGAGTGTAGCGGCTGGAGGAGGTTACAGAGATAGGGTGGGGTGTAGGGGCTCAAGGAGGTGACAGAGATAGGGAGGTGTGTAGGGGCTGGAGGAGTTTACAGAGATTGTGAGGGGTGTACGGGGCTGGAGGAGGTTTCAGAGATAGGGAGGGGTGTAGGGGCTGGAGGATGTTACAGAGACAGCGAAGGGTGTAGGGGCTGGAGGAGGTAACAGATTTAGGGAGGGGTGTAGGGGCTGGAGGAGGTTACAGAGATAGGGAGGAGTGTAGGGGTTGGAGGAGGTGACAGAGATAGGGAGGAGTGTAGGGGTTGGAGGAGGTGACAGAGATAGGGAGGGGTGTAGGAGCTGGAGGACATTACAGAGATAGGGAGGAGTGTAGGGGCTGGAGGAGGTGACAGAGATAGGGATGGGTGTAGGGGCTGGAGGAGGTTACAGAGATAGTGAGTGGTGTTGGGGCTGGAGGAGGTTACAGAGATAGGGAGGGGTGTAGGGGGCTGGAGGAGGTTACAGAAATAGGGAGGTGAGTAGGAGCTGGAGGAGGTGACAGAGATAGGGGGGTGTGTCGGGGCTGGAGGAGTTGACAGGGAGCGGGGTGTAGGGGCTTGAGGAGGTTAGAGATAGGAAGGTGAGTAGGGGCTGGAGGAGGTTACAGAAATAGGGAGGTGAGTAGGGGCTGGAGGAGGCTACAGAGATAGGGAGGGGTGTTGGGGCTGTAGGAGGTGACAGAGAGGGAGGGGTGTAGGGACTGGAGGAGGTTACAGAGATTGGGAGGGGTGTAGGGGCTGGAGGAGGTTGCAGAGATAGGGAGGTGTCGAGGTGCTGGAGGAGTTGACAGCGAGCGGGGTGTAGGGGCTTGAGGAGGTTACAGATATAGGGAGCGGTGTAGGGGCTAGAGGAGGTTCCAGAGATGGGGAAGGGTGTAGGGGCTGGAAGAGGTGACAGAGATAGGGAAGAGTGTAGGGGCCAGAGGAGGATACAGAGGTAGGGAGGGGTGTAGGGGCTGGAGGAGTTTTCAGAGATAGGGAGGGGTGTACGGGGCTGGAGGAGGTTACAGAGATAGGGAGAGGTGTAAGGCGTCAAGGAGGTGACAGAGATAGGGAGGTGTGTAGGGGCTGGCGGAGTTGTCAGTTAGGGAGGGGTGTAGTGGCTGGAGGAAGTGACAGATAGGGAGGGGTGCAGTGGCTGGAGGAGGTGACAGAGATAGGGAGGGGTGTAGGGGTTGGAGGAGGTGACAGAGATAGGGAGGGGTGCAGGGGTTGGAGGAGGTGACAGAGATAGGGAGCGGTGTAGGGGCTGTAGGAGGTTACAGAGATAAGGAGGGGTGTAGGGAGCTGGAGGAGGTGACAGAGATTGGGACGGTTGTGGGGCTGGAGGAGGTTACAGAGATAGGGAGGGGTGTTGGCAGTGGAGGAGGTTACAGAAATAGGAGGGTGTAGGGGCTGGAGGAGGTTCCAGAGATGGGGAAGGGTGTAGGGGGCTGGAGGAGGTGACAGAGATTGGGACGGTTGTGGGGCTGAAGGACGTGACAGAGATAGGGAGCTGTGTTGGCGTTGGAGGTGATTACAGAGATTGGGAGGGGAGTACGGGCTGGAGGAGTTTACAGAGATAGGGAGGGGAGTAGGGCCTGGGGGATGTTACAGAGATAGGGAGGGGAGTAGGGACTGGAGGAACTTACAGAGATAGGGAGGGGTGTAGGGGCTGGAGGAGGTTACAGAGATAGGGAGGGGTGTAGGGGGCTGGAGGAGGTTACAGAAATAGCGAGGTGAGTAGGAGCTGGAGAAGGTTACAGAGATAGGGAGGCGTGTAGGGGCTGAAGGGATCACTGAGATAGGGAGGTGTCAAGGTGCTGGAGGAGTTGACATGGAGCGGGGTGTAGGGGCTTGAGGAGGTTACAGTGATAGGGAGGGGAGTAGCGGCTGGAGGAGGTTACAGAGATAGGGAGGGGTGTAGGGGCTGTAGGAGGTTACAGAAATAGGGAGGGGTGTAGGGTCCTGGAGGAGTTGTCAGAGATTGGGACGGTTGTGGGGCTGGAGGAGGTTACAGAGATAGGGAGGGGTGTTGGCAGTGGAGGAGGTTATGGAGATAGGGAGGGTGTAGGGGCTGGAGGAGGTTCCAGAGATGGGGAAGGGTGTAGGGACTGGAGGAGGTTACAGAGATAGGGATGGGTGTAGTGGCTGGAGGAAGTTACAGAGATAGGGAGGGGTGTAGGGGCTGGAGGAGGTTACAGAGATAGGGAGGGGTGTAGGGCTGGAGGAGGTTACAGAGATAGGGAGGGGTGTAGGGCCTGGAGGAGGTTACAGAGACAGGGAGGGGTGTAGGAGCTGGAGGAGGTGACAGAGGGAGGGAGGGGTGTAGGAGCTGGAGGCGGTGACAGTGATAGGGAGGGGTGTAGGGGCTCAAGGAGGTGACAGAGATTGGGAGGTGTGTAGGGGCTGGAGGAGGTTACAGAGATAGGGAGGGGTTTAGGGGTTGGAGGAGGTGACAGAGAGGGAGGGATGTAAATGCTGGAGGAGGTTACAGAGATAGGGAGGAGTGTAGGGGTTGGGGGAGGTGACAGAGATAGGGAGGGGTGTAGGAGCTGGAGGAGGTTACAGAGATAGGGAGTGGTGTAGGGGCTGGAGGAGGTGACAGAGAGAGGGAGGGGTGTAGGAGCTGGAGGGGGTTACAGAGATAGGGAGGGGTGTAGGGGCTGGAGGAGGTTACAGAGATAGGGAGGTCAGTTGGGGCTGGAGGAGGTTACAGAGATAGGGAGTGGTGTAGGGGCTGGAGGAGATTACAGAGATGGGGAGGAGTGCAGGGGCCTGGAGGAGGTTACAGAAATAGGGAGGTGAGTAGGAGCTGGAGGAGGTTACAGAGGTAGGGAGGCGTGTAGGGGCTGAAGGAGTTCAGAGATAGGGAGGTGTCGAGGTGTTGGAGGAGTTGACAGCGAGCGGGGTGTAGGGGCTTGAGGAGGTTACAGAGATAGGGAGGTGAGTAGGGGCTGGAGGAGGTTACAGAAATAGGGAGGTGAGTAGGAGCTGGAGGAGGTTACAGAGGTAGGGAGGCGTGTAGGGGCTGAAGGAGTTCAGAGATAGGGAGGTGTCGAGGTGCTGGAGGAGTTGACAGCGAGCGGGGTGTAGGGGCTTGAGGAGGTTACAGAGATAGGGAGGTGAGTAGGGGCTGGAGGAGGTTACTGAGATAGGGAGGGGTGTAGGGGCTGTTGGAGGTTACAGAGATAGGGAGGGGTGTAGGGGGCGACAGAGATTGGGAGGAGTGTAGGGGTTGGAGGAGGTTACAGATAGGGAGTGGTGTAGGGCCTGGAGGAGGTTACAGAGACAGGGAGGGGTGTAGGGGTTGGAGGAGGTGACAGAGATAGGGAGGGATGTAGGGGCTGGAGGAGGTGACAGAGATAGGGAGGGTGTAGGGGCTGGAGGAGGTTCCAGAGATGGGGAAGGTTGTAGGGGCTTGAGGCGGTAACAGTGATAGGGAGGGGAGCAGGGGCTGGAGGAGGTTACAGAGATAGGGATGTAGTGGCTGGAGGAGGTTACAGAGATAGGGAGGGGTGTAGGAGCTGGAGGAGGTGACAGAGAGAGGGAGGGGTGTTGGGGCTGGAGGAGGTGACAGAGATAGCGAGGGGTGTAGTGGCTGGCGGAGGTGAGAGAGATAGGGAGGTGTCTAGGCGTCGGAGGAGGTTACAGGGACACGGAGGTGTGTAGGGGCCGGTGGCGGTGACAGAGATAGGGAGGGTTGTACGGGGCTGGAGGAGGTTACTGAGATAGGGAGGGGTGTAGGGGTTGGAGGAGTTTACAGAGATTGGGAGGGGTGTACGGGGCTGGAGGATGTTACAGAGATAGGGAGGGGTGTAGGGGCTCAAGGAGGTGACAGAGATAGGGAGGTGTGTAGGCGTTGGAGGAGTTTACAGAGATTGGGAGGGAATTTGGGGCTGGAGGAGTTTACAGAGATAGGGTGGGGTGTAGGGGCTGGAGGAGGCTACAGAGATAGGGAGGGGAGTAGGGGCTGGGGGAGGTTACAGAGATAGGGAGGGGAGTAGGGGCTGGAGGAGGTTACAGAGATAGGGAGGGGTGTAGGGGCTGGAGGAGGTTACAGAGATAGGGAGGGGTGTAGGGGCTGGAGGAGGTTACAGAGATAGGGAGGGGTGTAGGGGCTGGAGGAGGTACAGAGATAGGGAGTTCAGTTGGGGCTGGAGGAGGTTACAGAGATAGGGAGTGGTGTAGGGGCTGGAGGAGGTTACAGAGATAGGGAGGGGTGTTGGGGGCTGGAGGAGGTGACAGAGATAGGGAGTGGTGTAGGGGCTGGAGGAGGTTACAGAGATAGGGAGGGGTGTAGGGGCTGGAGGAGGTTACAGAGATAGGGAGTAGTGTAGTGGCTGGAGGAGGTTACAGAGATAGGAAGGGGTGTAGGGGCCTGAAGGAGGTTACAGAAATAGGGAGGTGAGTAGGAGCTGGAGGAGGTTACAGAGATAGGGAGGGGTGTAGGGGTTGGAGGAGTTTACAGAGATTGGGAGGGGTGTACGGGGCTGGAGGATGTTACAGAGATAGGGAGGGGTGTAGGGGCTCAAGGAGGTGACAGAGATAGGGAGGTGTGCAGGCGTTGGAGGAGTTTACAGAGATTGGGAGGGGATTTGGGGCTGGAGGAGTTTACAGAGATAGGAAGGGATGTAGGGGGCTGGAGGAGGTTACAGAAATAGGGAGGTGAGTAGGAGCTGGAGGAGGTTACAGAGATAGGGAGGCGTGTAGGGGCTGAAGGAGGTTACTGAGATAGGGAGGTGTCTAGGTGCTGGAGGAGTTGACAGGGAGCGGGGTGTAGGGGCTTGAGGTTACAGTGATAGGGAGGGGAGTAGGGTCTGGAGGCGGTTACAGAGATAGGGAGGTGAGTAGGGGCTGGAGGAGGTTACAGAGATAGGGAGGGGTGTAGGGGCTGTAGGAGGTTACAGAGATAGGGAGTGGTGTAGGGACTGTAGGAGGTTACAGAGAGAGGGAGGGGTGTAGGGGGCTGGAGGAGGTGTCAGAGATTGGGACGGTTGTGGGGCTGGAGGAGGTTACAGAGATAGGGAGGGGTGTTGGCAGTGGAGGAGGTTACAGAGATAGGGAGGGTGCAGGTGCTGGAGGAGGTTCCAGAGATGGGGAAGGGTGTATGGGCTGGAGGAGGTTACAGAGATAGGGAGGGGTGCAGGGGCTGGAGGAGGTTACAGATATAGGGAGCGGTGTTGGGACTGGAGCAGGTTACAGAGATAGGGAGTCGTGTAGTGGCTGGAGGAGGTTACAGAGATAGGGAGGGGTGTAGGGGCTGGAGGAGGTTACAGAGATAGGGAGGGGTGTAGGGGCTGGAGCAGGTTACAGAGATTGGGAGGGGTGTAGGGGCTGGAGGAGATTACAGAGACATGGAGGGGTGTTGGGTTTGGAGGAGGTGACAGAGATAGGGATGTAGTGGCTGGAGGAGGTTACAGAGATAGGAGGGGTGTAGGAGCTGGAGGAGGTGTCAGAGAGAGGGAGGGGTGTTGGGGCAGGAGGAGGTGACAGAGATAGGGTGGGGTGTTGGAGCTGGAGGCGGTGACAGAGATAGGGAGGTGTGTAGGCGCCGGAGGAGGTTACAGAGACATGGAGGGGAATCCGGGGCTGGAGGAGGTTACTGAGATAGGGAGGGGTGTAGGGGCTCAAGGAGGTGACAGAGATAGGGAGGGGTGTAGGGGCTGGATGAGTTTACAGAGATTGTGAGGGGTGTACCGGGCCGGAGGAGGTTTCAGCGAGAGGAAGGAGTGTAGGGGCTGGAGGTGGTTACAGAGATAGGGAGGGATGTAAGTTTTGGAGGAGTTTACAGAGATTGGGAGGGGTGTACGGGTCTGGAGGAGGTGACAGAGATAGGGAGGTGTGTAGGGGCTGGAGGAGTTTACAGAGATAGGGAGGGGTGTAGGGGCCAGAGCAGGTGACAGAGATAGGGAGGGAGTGTAGCGGCTGGAGGAGGTTACAGAGATAGGGTGGGGTGTAGGGGCTGGAGGAGGTGACAGAGATAGGGAGGTGTGTAGGGGCTGGAGGAGTTTAGAGATTGTGAGGGGTGTACGGGGCTGGAGGAGGTTTCAGAGATAGGGAGGGGTGTAGGGGCTGGAGGATGTTACAGAGACAGCGAAGGGTGTAGGGGCTGGAGGAGGTTACAGAGATAGGGAGGGGTGTAGGGGCTGGAGGAGGTAACAGATTTAGGGAGGGGTGTAGGGGCTGGAGGAGGTTACAGAGATAGGGAGGGGTTTAGGGGTTGTAGGAGGTTACAGAGATAGGGAGGAGTGTAGGGGTTGGAGGAGGTGAAAGAGATAGGGAGGAGTGTAGGGGTTGGAGGAGGTGACAGAGATAGGGAGGAGTGTAGGAGCTGGAGGACGTTACAGAGATAGGGAGGAGTGTAGGGGCTGGAGGAGGTGACAGAGATAGGGAGAGGTGTAGGGGCTGGAGGAGGTTACAGAGATAGGGATGGGTGTAGGGGCTGGAGGAGGTTACAGAGATAGTGAGTGGTGTTGGGGCTGGAGGAGGTTACAGAGATAGGGAGGGGTGTAGGGGGCTGGAGGAGGTTACAGAAATAGGGAGGTGAGTAGGAGCTGGAGGAGGTGACAGAGATAGGGGGGTGTGTCGGGGCTGGAGGAGTTGACAGGGAGCGGGGTGTAGGGGCTTGAGGAGGTTACAGAGATAGGAAGGTGAGTAGGGGCTGGAGGAGGTTACAGAAATAGGGAGGTGAGTAGGGGCTGGAGGAGGCTACAGAGATAGGGAGGGGTGTAGGGACTGGAGGAGGTTACAGAGATTGGGAGGGGTGTAGGGGCTGGAGGAGGTTGCAGAGATAGGGAGGGTGTAGGGGCTAGAGGAGGTTCCAGAGATGGGGAAGGTTGTAGGGGCTGGAAGAGGTGACAGAGATAGGGAAGAGTGTAGGGGCCAGAGGAGGATACAGAGGTAGGGAGGGGTGTAGGGGCTGGAGGAGTTTTCAGAGATAGGGAGGGGTGTACGGGCTGGAGGAGGTTACAGAGATAGGGAGGGGTGTAAGGCGTCAAGGAGGTGACAGAGATAGGGAGGTGTGTAGGGGCTGGCGGAGTTGTCAGTGAGGGAGGGGTGTAGTGGCTGGAGGAAGTGACAGATAGGGAGGGGTGCAGTGGCTGGAGGAGGTGACAGAGATAGGGAGGGGTGTAGGGGTTGGAGGAGGTGACAGAGATAGGGAGGGGTGCAGGGGTTGGAGGAGGTGACAGAGATAGGGAGCGGTGTAGGGGCTGTAGGAGGTTACAGAGATAAGGAGGGGTGTAGGGAGCTGGAGGAGGTGACAGAGATTGGGACGGTTGTGGGGCTGGAGGAGGTTACAGAGATAGGGAGGGGTGTTGGCAGTGGAGGAGGTTACAGAAATAGGAGGGTGTAGGGGCTGGAGGAGGTTCCAGAGATGGGGAAGGGTGTAGGGGGCTGGAGGAGGTGACAGAGATTGGGACGGTTGTGGGGCTGAAGGACGTGACAGAGATAGGGAGCTGTGTAGGCGTTGGAGGTGATTACAGAGATTGGGAGGGGAGTAGGGGCTGGAGGAGTTTACAGAGATAGGGAGGGGAGTAGGGTCTGGGGGATGATACAGAGATAGGGAGGGGAGTAGGGACTGGAGGAACTTACAGAGATAGGGAGGGGTGTAGGGGCTGGAGGAGGTGACAGACAGGGAGTAGTGTAATGGCTGGAGGAGGTTACAGAGATAGGAAGGGGTGTAGGGGGCTGGAGGAGGTTACAGAAATAGCGAGGTGAGTAGGAGCTGGAGAAGGTTACAGAGATAGGGAGGCGTGTAGGGGCTGAAGGAGGTCACTGAGATAGGGAGGTGTCAAGGTGCTGGAGGAGTTGACATGGAGCGGGGTGCAGGGGCTTGAGGAGGTTACAGTGATAGGGAGGGGAGTAGCGGCTGGAGGAGGTTACAGAGATAGGGAGGGGTGTAGGAGGTTACAGAAATAGGGAGGGGTGTAGGGTCCTGGAGGAGTTGTCAGAGATTGGGACGGTTGTGGGGCTGGAGGAGGTTACAGAGATAGGGAGGGGTGTTGGCAGTGGAGGAGGTTATGGAGATAGGGAGGGTGTAGGGGCTGGAGGAGGTTCCAGAGCTGGGGAAGAGTGTAGGGGCTGGAGGAGGTTACAGAGATAGGGATGGGTGTAGTGGCTGGAGGAAGTTACAGAGATAGGGAGGGGTGTAGGGGCTGGAGGAGGTTACAGAGATAGGGAGGGGTGTAGGGCTGGAGGAGGTTACAGAGATAGGGAGGGGTGTAGGGCCTGGAGGAGGTTACAGAGACAGGGAGGGGTGTAGGGCCTGGAGGAGGTTACAGAGACAGGGAGGGGTGTAGGAGCTGGAGGAGGTGACAGAGGGAGGGAGGGGTGTAGGAGCTGGAGGCGGTGACAGTGATAGGGAGGGGTGTAGGGGCTCAAGGAGGTGACAGAGATTGGGAGGTGTGTAGGGGCTGGAGGAGGTTACAGAGATAGGGAGGGGTTTAGGGGTTGGAGGAGGTTATAGAGATAGGGAGGGGCGTACGGGGCTGGAGGAGGTGACAGAGAGGGAGGGATGTAAATGCTGGAGGAGGTTACAGAGATAGGGAGGAGTGTAGGGGTTGGGGGAGGTGACAGAGATAGGGAGGGGTGTAGGAGCTGGAGGAGGTTACAGAGATAGGGGGGGTGTAGGGGCTGGAGGAGGTGACAGAGATAGGGCAGGGTGTATGGGCTGGAGAAGGTGATAGAGAGAGGGAGGGGTGTAGGAGCTGGAGGAGGTTACAGAGATAGGGAGGGGTGTAGGGGCTGGAGGAGGTTACAGAGATAGGGAAGTCAGTTGGGGCTGGAGGAGGGTACAGAGATAGGGAGTGGTGTAGTGGCTGGAGGAGATTACAGAGATGGGGAGGAGTGCAGGGGCCTGGAGGAGGTTACAGAAATAGGGAGGTGAGTAGGAGCTGGAGGAGGTTACAGAGATAGGGAGGCGTGTAGGGGCTGAAGGAGTTCACAGAGATAGGGAGGTGTCGAGGTGCTGGAGGAGTTGACAGCGAGCGGGGTGTTGGGGCTTGAGGAGGTTACAGAGATAGGGAGGTGAGTAGGGGCTGGAGGAGGTTACTGAGATAGGGAGGGGTGTAGGGGCTGTTGGAGGTTACAGAGATAGGGAGGGGTGTAGGGGGCGACAGAGATTGGGAGGAGTGTAGGGGTTGGAGGAGGTTACAGATAGGGAGTGGTGTAGGGCCTGGAGGAGGTTACAGAGACAGGGAGGGGTGTAGGGGTTGGAGGAGGTGACAGAGATAGGGAGGGATGTAGGGGCTGGAGGAGGTGACAGAGATAGGGAGGGATGTAGGTGCTGGAGGAGGTTACAGAGATAGGGAGGGTGTAGGGGCTGGAGGAGGTTCCAGAGATGGGGAAGGTTGTAGGGGCTTGAGGCGGTAACAGTGATAGGGAGGGGAGCAGGGGCTGGAGGAGGTTACAGAGATAGGGATGTAGTGGCTGGAGGAGGTTACAGAGATAGGGAGAGGTGTAGGAGCTGGAGGAGGTGACAGAGAGAGGGAGGGGTGTTGGGGCTGGAGGAGGTGACAGAGATAGCGAGGGGTGTAGTGGCTGGCGGAGGTGAGAGAGATAGGGAGGTGTCTAGGCGTCGGAGGAGGTTACAGAGACACGGAGGTGTGTAGGGGCCGGTGGAGGTGACAGAGATAGGGAGGGTTGTACGGGGCTGGAGGAGGTTACTGAGATAGGGAGGGGTGTAGGGGTTGGAGGAGTTTACAGAGATTGGGAGGGGTGTACGGGGCTGGAGGATGTTACAGAGATAGGGAGGGGTGTAGGGGCTCAAGGAGGTGACAGAGATAGGGAGGTGTGTAGGCGTTGGAGGAGTTTACAGAGATTGGGAGGGAATTTGGGGCTGGAGGAGTTTACAGAGATAGGGTGGGGTGTAGGGGCTGGAGGAGGCTACAGAGATAGGGAGGGGAGTAGGGGCTGGGGGAGGTTACAGAGATAGGGAGGGGAGTAGGGGCTGGAGGAGGTTACAGAGATAGGGAGGGGTGTAGGGGCTGGAGGAGGTTACAGAGATAGGGAGGGGTGTAGGGGCTGGAGGAGGTTACAGAGATAGGGAGGGGTGTAGGGGCTGGAGGAGGTACAGAGATAGGGAGTTCAGTTGGGGCTGGAGGAGGTTACAGAGATAGGGAGTGGTGTAGGGGCTGGAGGAGGTTACAGAGATAGGGAGGGGTGTTGGGGGCTGGAGGAGGTGACAGACAGGGAGTAGTGTAGTGGCTGGAGGAGGTTACAGAGATAGGAAGGGGTGTAGGGGCCTGAAGGAGGTTACAGAAATAGGGAGGTGAGTAGGAGCTGGAGGAGGTTACAGAGATAGGGAGGGGTGTAGGGGTTGGAGGAGTTTACAGAGATTGGGAGGGGTGTACGGGGCTGGAGGATGTTACAGAGATAGGGAGGGGTGTAGGGGCTCAAGGAGGTGACAGAGATAGGGAGGTGTGCAGGCGTTGGAGGAGTTTACAGAGATTGGGAGGGGATTTGGGGCTGGAGGAGTTTACAGAGATAGGAAGGGGTGTAGGGGGCTGGAGGAGGTTACAGAAATAGGGAGGTGAGTAGGAGCTGGAGGAGGTTACAGAGATAGGGAGGTGTCTAGGTGCTGGAGGAGTTGACAGGGAGCGGGGTGTAGGGGCTTGAGGAGGTTACAGTGATAGGGAGGGGAGTAGGGTCTGGAGGCGGTTACAGAGATAGGGAGGTGAGTAGGGGCTGGAGGAGGTTACAGAGATAGGGAGGGGTGTAGGGGCTGTAGGAGGTTACAGAGATAGGGAGTGGTGTAGGGACTGTAGGAGGTTACAGAGAGAGGGAGGGGTGTAGGGGGCTGGAGGAGGTGTCAGAGATTGGGACGGTTGTGGGGCTGGAGGAGGTTACAGAGATAGGGAGGGGTGTTGGCAGTGGAGGAGGTTACAGAGATAGGGAGGGTGCAGGTGCTGGAGGAGGTTCCAGAGATAGGGAGGGGTGTAGGGGCTGGAGGAGGTTACAGATATAGGGAGCGGTGTTGGGACTGGAGCAGGTTACAGAGATAGGGAGTCGTGTAGTGGCTGGAGGAGGTTACAGAGATAGGGAGGGGTGTAGGGGCTGGAGGAGGTTACAGAGATAGGGAGGGGTGTAGGGGCTGGAGCAGGTTACAGAGATTGGGAGGGGTGTAGGGGCTGGAGGAGATTACAGAGACATGGAGGGGTGTTGGGTTTGGAGGAGGTGACAGAGATAGGGATGTAGTGGCTGGAGGAGGTTACAGAGATAGGAGGGGTGTAGGAGCTGGAGGAGGTGTCAGAGAGAGGGAGGGGTGTTGGGGCTGGAGGAGGTGACAGAGATAGGGTGGGGTGTTGCAGCTGGAGGCGGTGACAGAGATAGGGAGGGGTGTAGGGGCTGGAGGAGGTGAGAGAGATAGGGAGGTGTGTAGGCGCCGGAGGAGGTTACAGAGACATGGAGGGGAATCCGGGGCTGGAGGAGGTTACTGAGATAGGGAGGGGTGTAGGGGCTCAAGGAGGTGACAGAGATCGGGAGGGGTGTAGGGGCTGGATGAGTTTACAGAGATTGTGAGGGGTGTACCGGGCCGGAGGAGGTTTCAGAGAGAGGAAGGAGTGTAGGGGCTGGAGGTGGTTACAGAGATAGGGAGGGATGTAGGGTTTGGAGGAGTTTACAGAGATTGGGAGGGGTGTACGGGTCTGGAGGAGGTGACAGAGATAGGGAGGTGTGTAGGGGCTGGAGGAGTTTACAGAGATTGTGAGGGGTGTACGGGGCTGGAGGAGGTTTCAGAGATAGGGAGGGGTGTAGGGGCTGGAGGAGGTAACAGATTTAGGGAGGGGTGTAGGGGCTGGAGGAGGTTACAGAGATAGGGAGGGGTTTAGGGGCTGGAGGAGGTTACAGAGATAGGGAGGAGTGTAGGGGTTGGAGGAGGTGACAGAGATAGGGAGGAGTGTAGGGGTTGGAGGAGGTGACAGAGATAGGGAGGAGTGTAGGAGCTGGAGGACGTTACAGAGATAGGGAGGAGTGTAGGGGCTGGAGGAGGTGATAGGGAGAGGTGTAGGGGCTGGAGTAGGTTACAGAGATAGGGATGGGTGTAGGGGCTGGAGGAGGTTACAGAGATAGGGATGGGTGTAGGGGCTGGAGGAGGTTACAGAGATAGTGAGTGGTGTTGGGGCTTGAGGAGGTTACAGAGATAGGAAGGTGAGTAGGGGCTGGAGGAGGTTACAGAAATAGGGAGGTGAGTAGGGGCTGGAGGAGGCTACAGAGATAGGGAGGGGTGTAGGGACTGGAGGAGGTTACAGAGATTGGGAGGGGTGGAGGGGCTAGAGGAGGTTCCAGAGATGGGGAAGGGTGTAGGGGCTGGAGTAGGTTACAGATATAGGGAGCGGTGTAGGGGCTAGAGGAGGTTCCAGAGATGGGGAAGGGTGTAGGGGCTGGAAGAGGTGACAGAGATAGGGAAGAGTGTAGGGGCCAGAGGAGGATACAGAGGTAGGGAGGGGTGTAGGGGCTGGAGGAGTTTTCAGAGATAGGGAGGGGTGTACGGGGCTGGAGGAGGTTACAGAGATAGGGAGGGGTGTAAGGCGTCAAGGAGGTGACAGAGATAGGGAGGTGTATAGGGGCTGGCGGAGTTGTCAGTGAGGGAGGGGTGTAGTGGCTGGAGGAAGTGACAGATAGGGAGGGGTGCAGTGGCTGGAGGAGGTGACAGAGATAGGGAGGGGTGTAGGGGTTGGAGGAGGTGACAGAGATAGGGAGGGGTGCAGGGGTTGGAGGAGGTGACAGAGATAGGGAGCGGTTGTGGGGCTGGAGGAGGTTACAGAGATAGGGAGGGGTGTAGGGAGCTGGAGGAGGTTACAGAGATAGGAGGGTGTAGGGGCTGGAGGAGGTTCCAGAGATGGGGAACGGTGTAGGGGGCTGGAGGAGGTGACAGAGATTGGGACGGTTGTGGGGCTGAAGGACGTGACAGAGATAGGGAGCTGTGTAGGCGTTGGAGGTGTTTACAGAGATTGGGAGGGGAGTAGGGGCTGGAGGTGTTTACAGAGATAGGGAGGGGAGTAGGGTCTGGGGGATGTTACAGAGATAGGGAGGGGAGTAGGGACTGGAGGAACTTACAGAGATAGGAAGGGGTGTAGGGGCTGGAGGAGGTTACAGAGATAGGGAGGGGTGTAGGGGCTGGAGGAGGTTACAGAGATAGGGAGGGGTGTACGGGGCTGGAGGAGGTGACAGACAGGGAGTAGTGTAATGGCTGGAGGAGGTTACAGAGATAGGAAGGGGTGTAGGGGGCTGGAGGAGGTTACAGAAATAGCGAGCTGAGTAGGGGCTGGAGGAGGTCACAGAGATAGGGAGGTGTGTCCCTGCCGGAGGGTGTTACAGATATAGGGAGGGGTGTAGGTGCTGGAGCAGGTTACAGAGATAGGGAGGTGTGTCTGGGCCGGAGGGTGTTACAGATATAGGGAGGGGTGTAGGGGGCTGGAGGAGTTGTCAGAGATTGGGACGGTTGTGGGGCTGGAGGAGGTTACAGAGATAGGGAGGGGTGTTGGCAGTGGAGGAGGTTACGGAGATAGGGAGGGTGTAGGGGCTGGAGGAGGTTCCAGAGATGGGGAAGGGTGTAGGGGCTGGAGGAGGTTACAGAGATAGGGATGGGTGTAGTGGCTGGAGGAGGTTACAGAGATAGGAAGGGGTGTAGGGGGCTGGAGGAGGTTACAGAAATAGCGAGGTGAGTAGGAGCTGGAGAAGGTTACAGAGATAGGGAGGCGTGTAGGGGCTGAAGGAGGTCACTGAGATAGGGAGGTGTCAAGGTGCTGGAGGAGTTGACATGGAGCGGGGTGCAGGGGCTTGAGGAGGTTACAGTGATAGGGAGGGGAGTAGCGGCTGGAGGAGGTTACAGAGATAGGGAGGGGTGTAGGGGCTGTAGGAGGTTACAGAAATAGGGAGGGGTGTAGGGTCCTGGAGGAGTTGTCAGAGATTGGGACGGTTGTGGGGCTGGAGTAGGTTACAGAGATAGGGATGGGTGAAGGGGCTGGAGGAGGTTACAGAGATAGTGAGTGGTGTTGGGGCTGGAGGAGGTTACAGAGATAGGGAGGGGTGTAGGGGGCTGGAGGAGGTTACAGAAATAGGGAGGTGAGTAGGAGCTGGAGGAGGTGACAGAGATAGGGGGGTGTGTCGGGGCTGGAGGAGTTGACAGGGAGCGGGGTGTAGGGGCTTGAGGAGGTTACAGAGATAGGAAGGTGAGTAGGGGCTGGAGGAGGTTACAGAAATAGGGAGGTGAGTAGGGGCTGGAGGAGGCTACAGAGATAGGGAGGGGTGTAGGGACTGGAGGAGGTTACAGAGATTGGGAGGGGTGTAGGGGCTGGAGGAGGTTACAGAGATAGGGAGGGGTTTAGGGGTTGGAGGAGGTTATAGAGATAGGGGGGGCGTACGGGGCTGGAGGAGGTGACAGAGAGGGAGGGATGTAAATGCTGGAGGAGGTTACAGAGATAGGGAGGAGTGTAGGGGTTGGGGAGGTGACAGAGATAGGGAGGGGTGTAGGAGCTGGAGGAGGTTACAGAGATAGGGAGGGGTGAAGGGGCTGGAGGAGGTGACAGAGATAGGGCGGGGTGTATGGGCTGGAGATGGTGACAGAGAGAGGGAGGGGTGTAGGAGCTGGAGGAGGTTACAGAGATAGGGAGGGGTGTAGGGGCTGGAGGAGGTTACAGAGATAGGGAGGTCAGTTGGGGCTGGAGGAGGTTACAGAGATAGGGAGTGGTGTAGTGGCTGGAGGAGGTTACAGAGATAGGGAGGGGTGCAGGGGCCTGGAGGAGGTTACAGAAATAGGGAGGTGAGTAGGAGCTGGAGGAGGTTACAGAGATAGGGAGGCGTGTAGGGGCTGAAGGAGTTCACAGAGATTTGGAGGTGTCGAGGTGCTGGAGGAGTTGACAGGGAGCGGGGTGTAGGGGCTTGAGGAGGTTACAGAGATAGGGAGGTGAGTAGGGGCTGGAGGAGGTTACTGAGATAGGGAGGGGTGTAGGGGCTGTTGGAGGTTACAGAGATAGGGAGGGGTGTAGGGGGCTGGAGGAGGTGACAGAGATTGGGAGGAGTGTAGGGGTTGGAGGAGATTACAGATAGGGAGTGGTGTCGGGCCTGGAGGAGGTTACAGAGACAGGGAGGGGTGTAGGGGTTGGAGGAGGTGACAAAGAGAGGGAGGGATGTAGGGGCTGGAGGAGGTTACAGAGATAGGGAGGGTGTAGGGGCAGGAGGAGGTTCCAGAGATGGGGAAGGTTGTAGGGGCTTGAGGCGGTAACAGTGATAGGGAGGGGAGCAGGGGCTGGAGGAGGTTACAGAGATAGGGATGTAGTGGCTGGAGGAGGTTACAGAGATAGGGAGGGGTGTAGGAGCTGGAGGAGGTGACAGAGAGAGGGAGGGGTGTAGTGGCTGGAGGAGGTGAGAGAGATAGGGTGGTGTCTAGGCGTCGGAGGAGGTTACAGAGAAAAGGAGGGGTGTAGGGGTTGGAGGAGTTTACAGAGATTGGGAGGGGTGTACGGGGCTGGAGGATGTTACAGAGATAGGGAGGGGTGCAGGGGCTCAAGGAGGTGACAGAGACAGGGAGGTGTGTAGGCGTTGGAGGAGTTTACAGAGATTGGGAGGGGATTTGGGGCTGGAGGAGTTTACAGAGATAGGGTGGGGTGTAGGGGCTGGAGGAGGTTATAGAGATAGGGAGGGGAGTAGGGGCTGGGGGAGGTTACAGAGATAGGGAGGGGTGTAGGGGCTGTAGGAGGTTACAGAGAAAGGGAGGGGTGTAGGGGCTGGAGGAGGTTACAGAGATAGGGAGGGGTGTAGGGGCTGGAGGAGGTACAGAGATAGGGAGTTCAGTTGGGGCTGGAGGAGGTTACAGAGATAGGGAGTGGTGTAGGGGCTGGAGGAGGTTACAGAGATAGGGAGGGGTGTCGGGGGCTGGAGGAGGTGACATACAGGGAGTAGTGTAGTGGCTGGAGGAGGTGACAGAGATAGGAAGGGGTGTAGGGGGCTGGAGGAGGTTACAGAAATAGGGAGGTGAGTAGGAGCTGGAGGAGGTTACAGAGATAGGGAGGGGTGTAGGGGTTGGAGGAGTTTACAGAGATTGGGAGGGGATTTGGGCCTGGAGGAGTTTACAGAGATAGGGTGGGGTGTAGGGGCTCAAGGAGGTGACAGAGATGGGGAGGGGTGTAGGGGCTGGATGAGTTTACAGAGATTGTGAGGGGTGTACCGGGCCGGAGGAGGTTTCAGAGATAGGGAGGAGTGTAGAGGCTGGAGGAGTTTACAGAGATTGGGAGGGGTGTACGGGTCTGGAGGAGGTTACAGAGATTGGGAGGGGTGTACGGGTCTGGAGGAGGTTACAGAGATAGGGAGGGGTGTAGGGGCTGGAGGAGGTTACAGAGATAGGGAGGTGTGTCTGGGCCGGAGGGTGTTACAGATATAGGGAGGGGTGTAGGTGCTGGAGCAGGTTACAGAGATAGGGAGGTGTGTCTGGGCCGGAGGGTGTTACAGATATAGGGAGGGGTGTAGGTGCTGGAGCAGGTTACAGAGATAGGGAGGGGTGTAGGGGCTGGAGGAGGTTACAGAGATAGGGATGTAGTGGCTGGAGGAGGTGACAGAGAGAGGGAGGGGTGTAGGAGCTGGAGGCGGTGACAGAGATAGGGAGGGGTGTAGTGGCTGGAGGAGGTGAGAGAGATAGGGAGGTGTGTAGGCGCCGGAGGAGGTTACAGAGACACGGAGGGGTGTAGGGGCCGGTGGAGGTGACAGAGATAGGGAGGGGAGTCCGGGGCTGGAGGAGGTTACTGAGATAGGGAGGGGTGTAGGGGCTCGAGGAGGTGTCAGAGATAGGGAGGTGTGTAGGCGTTGGAGGAGTTTACAGAGATTGGGAGGGGATTTGCGGCTGGAGGAGTTTACAGAGATAGGGTGGGATGCAGGGGCTGGAGGTGGTTACAGAGATAGGGAGGGGTGTAGGAGCTGGAGGAGATGACAGAGAGAGGGAGGGGTGTTGGGGCTGGAGGAGGTGACAGAGATAGGGAGGGGTGTAGGAGCTGGAGGCGTTGACAGAGATAGGGAGGGGTGTAGGGGCTGGAGGAGGTGAGAGAGATAGGGAGTTGTGTAGGCGCCGGAGGAGGTGACAGAGATAGGGAGGGGAGTCCGGGGCTGGAGGAGGTTACTGAGATAGGGAGGGGTGTAGGGGCTCGAGGAGGTGACAGAGATAGGGAGGTGTGTAGGCGTTGGAGGAGTTTACAGAGATTGGGAGGGGATTTGGGGCTGGAGGAGTTTACAGAGATAGGCTGGGATGTAGGGGCTGGAGGTGGTTACAGAGATAGGGAGGGGTGTAGGGGCTCAAGGAGGTGACAGAGAGAGGAAGGGGTGTTGGGGCTGGAGGAGGTGACAGAGAGAGGGAGGGGTGTTGGGGCTGGAGGAGGTGACAGAGATAGGGAGGGGTGTAGGAGCTGGAGGCGGTGACAGAGATAGGGAGGGGTGTAGGGGCTGGAGGAGGTACAGAGATAGGGAGTTCAGTTGGGGCTGGAGGAGGTTACAGAGATAGGGAGTGGTGTAGGGGCTGGAGGAGGTTACAGAGATAGGGAGGGCTGTAGGGGGCTGGAGGAGGTGACAGACAGGGAGTAGTGTTGTGGCTGGAGGAGGTTACAGAGATAGGAAGGTGTGTAGGGGGCTGGAGGAGGTTACAGAAAGGGAGGTGAGTAGGAGCTGGAGGAGGTTACAGAGATAGGGAGGCGTGTAGGGGCTGAAGGAGGTCACTGAGATAGGGAGGTGTCTAGGTGCTGGAGGAGTTGACAGGGAGCGGGGTGTAGGTGCTTGAGGAGGTTACAGTGATAGGGAGGCGAGTAGGGTCTGGAGGCTGTTACAGAGATAGGGAGGTGAGTAGGGGCTGGAGGAGGTTACAGAGATAGGGAGGGGTGTAGGGGCTGGAGGAGGTTACAGAGATCGGGAGGGGTGTCGGGACTGTAGGAGGTTACAGAGATAGGGAGTGGTGTAGGGGGCTGGAGGAGGTGTCAGAGATTGGGACGGTTGTGGGGCTGGAGGAGGTTACAGAGATAGGGAGGGTGTATGGGCTGGAGGAGGTTACAGAGATGGGGAAGGGTGTATGGGCTGGAGGAGGTTACAGAGATAGGGAGGGGTGTAGGGGCTGGAGGAGGTTACAGAGATAGGGAGGGGTGTAGGGGCTGGAGGAGGTTACAGAGGTAGGGAGGTGTGTATGGGCTGGAGGAGTTTACAGAGATTGGGAGGGGTGAACGGGGCTGGAGGATGTTAGAGAGATAGGGACGGGTGTAGGGGTTCAAGGAGGTGACAGACATAGGGTGGTGTGTCGGCGTTGGATGAGTTTACAGAGATTGGGACGGGATTTGGGGCTGGAGGAGTTTACAGAGATAGGGTGGGGTGTAGGGGCTGGAGGAGGTTACAGAGATAGGGAGGGGTGTAGGGGCTGGAGGAGGTTACAGAGATAGGGAGGGGAGTAGGGGCTGGGGGAGGTTACAGAGATAGGGAGGGGAGTAGGGGCTGGAGGAGGTTACAGAGATAGGGTGGGGTGTAGGGGCTGGAGGAGGTTACAGTGATAGGGAGGGGTGAAGGGGCTGGAGGAGGTACAGAGATAGGGAGTTCAGTTGGGGCTGGAGGAGTTACAGAGATAGGGAGTGGTGTAGGGGCTGGAGAGTTTACGGAGATAGGGAGGGGTGCAGGGGGCTGGAGGAGGTGACAGACAGGGAGTAGTGTAGTGACTGGAGGAGGTTACAGAGATAGGAAGGGGTGTGGGGGGGCTGGAGGAGGTTACAGAAATAGGGAAGTCAGTAGGAGCTGGAGGAGGTTACAGAGATAGGGAGGCGTGTAGGGGCTGTAGGAGGTCACTGAGATAGGGAGGTGTCTAGGTGCTGGAGGAGTTGACAGGGAGCGGGGTGTAGGGGCTTGAGGAGGTTACAGTGATAGGGAGGTGAGTAGGGGCTGGAGCAGGTTACAGAGATAGGGAGAGGTGTAGGGGCTGTAGAAGGTAACAGAGATAGGGAGGGGTGTACTGGGCTGGAGGAGGTGTCAGAGATTGGGACGGTTGTGGGGCTGGAGGAGGTTACAGAGATAGGGAGGGGTGTTGGCAGTGGAGGAGGTTACAGACATAGGGAGGGTGTAGGGGCTGGAGGAGGTTCCAGAGATAGGGAGGGGTGTCGGGGCTGGAGGAGGTTACAGATATAGGGAGCGGTGTAGGGACTGGAGCAGGTTACAGAGATAGGGAGTCGTGTAGTGGCTGGAGGATGTTACAGAGATAGGGAGGGGTGTAGGGCCTGGAGGAGGTTACAGAGACAGGGAGGGGTGTAGGGGTTGGAGGAGGTGACAGAGATAGGGAGGGGAGTCCGGGGCTGGAGGAGGTTACTGAGATAGGGAGGGGTGTAGGGGCTCGAGGAGGTGTCAGAGATAGGGAGGTGTGTAGGCGTTGGAGGAGTTTACAGAGATTGGGAGGGGATTTGCGGCTGGAGGAGTTTACAGAGATAGGGTGGGATGCAGGGGCTGGAGGTGGTTACAGAGATAGGGAGGGGTGTAGGAGCTGGAGGAGATGACAGAGAGAGGGAGGGGTGTTGGGGCTGGAGGAGGTGACAGAGATAGGGAGGGGTGTAGGAGCTGGAGGCGTTGACAGAGATAGGGAGGGGTGTAGGGGCTGGAGGAGGTGAGAGAGATAGGGAGTTGTGTAGGCGCCGGAGGAGGTGACAGAGATAGGGAGGGGAGTCCGGGGCTGGAGGAGGTTACTGAGATAGGGAGGGGTGTAGGGGCTCGAGGAGGTGACAGAGATAGGGAGGTGTGTAGGCGTTGGAGGAGTTTACAGAGATTGGGAGGGGATTTGGGGCTGGAGGAGTTTACAGAGATAGGCTGGGATGTAGGGGCTGGAGGTGGTTACAGAGATAGGGAGGGGTGTAGGGGCTCAAGGAGGTGACAGAGAGAGGAAGGGGTGTTGGGGCTGGAGGAGGTGACAGAGAGAGGGAGGGGTGTTGGGGCTGGAGGAGGTGACAGAGATAGGGAGGGGTGTAGGAGCTGGAGGCGGTGACAGAGATAGGGAGGGGTGTAGGGGCTGGAGGAGGTACAGAGATAGGGAGTTCAGTTGGGGCTGGAGGAGGTTACAGAGATAGGGAGTGGTGTAGGGGCTGGAGGAGGTTACAGAGATAGGGAGGGCTGTAGGGGGCTGGAGGAGGTGACAGACAGGGAGTAGTGTTGTGGCTGGAGGAGGTTACAGAGATAGGAAGGTGTGTAGGGGGCTGGAGGAGGTTACAGAAAGGGAGGTGAGTAGGAGCTGGAGGAGGTTACAGAGATAGGGAGGCGTGTAGGGGCTGAAGGAGGTCACTGAGATAGGGAGGTGTCTAGGTGCTGGAGGAGTTGACAGGGAGCGGGGTGTAGGTGCTTGAGGAGGTTACAGTGATAGGGAGGCGAGTAGGGTCTGGAGGCTGTTACAGAGATAGGGAGGTGAGTAGGGGCTGGAGGAGGTTACAGAGATAGGGAGGGGTGTAGGGGCTGGAGGAGGTTACAGAGATCGGGAGGGGTGTCGGGACTGTAGGAGGTTACAGAGATAGGGAGTGGTGTAGGGGGCTGGAGGAGGTGTCAGAGATTGGGACGGTTGTGGGGCTGGAGGAGGTTACAGAGATAGGGAGGGTGTATGGGCTGGAGGAGGTTACAGAGATGGGGAAGGGTGTATGGGCTGGAGGAGGTTACAGAGATAGGGAGGGGTGTAGGGGCTGGAGGAGGTTACAGAGATAGGGAGGGGTGTAGGGGCTGGAGGAGGTTACAGAGGTAGGGAGGTGTGTATGGGCTGGAGGAGTTTACAGAGATTGGGAGGGGTGAACGGGGCTGGAGGATGTTAGAGAGATAGGGACGGGTGTAGGGGTTCAAGGAGGTGACAGACATAGGGTGGTGTGTCGGCGTTGGATGAGTTTACAGAGATTGGGACGGGATTTGGGGCTGGAGGAGTTTACAGAGATAGGGTGGGGTGTAGGGGCTGGAGGAGGTTACAGAGATAGGGAGGGGTGTAGGGGCTGGAGGAGGTTACAGAGATAGGGAGGGGAGTAGGGGCTGGGGGAGGTTACAGAGATAGGGAGGGGAGTAGGGGCTGGAGGAGGTTACAGAGATAGGGTGGGGTGTAGGGGCTGGAGGAGGTTACAGTGATAGGGAGGGGTGAAGGGGCTGGAGGAGGTACAGAGATAGGGAGTTCAGTTGGGGCTGGAGGAGTTACAGAGATAGGGAGTGGTGTAGGGGCTGGAGAGTTTACGGAGATAGGGAGGGGTGCAGGGGGCTGGAGGAGGTGACAGACAGGGAGTAGTGTAGTGACTGGAGGAGGTTACAGAGATAGGAAGGGGTGTGGGGGGGCTGGAGGAGGTTACAGAAATAGGGAAGTCAGTAGGAGCTGGAGGAGGTTACAGAGATAGGGAGGCGTGTAGGGGCTGTAGGAGGTCACTGAGATAGGGAGGTGTCTAGGTGCTGGAGGAGTTGACAGGGAGCGGGGTGTAGGGGCTTGAGGAGGTTACAGTGATAGGGAGGTGAGTAGGGGCTGGAGCAGGTTACAGAGATAGGGAGAGGTGTAGGGGCTGTAGAAGGTAACAGAGATAGGGAGGGGTGTACTGGGCTGGAGGAGGTGTCAGAGATTGGGACGGTTGTGGGGCTGGAGGAGGTTACAGAGATAGGGAGGGGTGTTGGCAGTGGAGGAGGTTACAGACATAGGGAGGGTGTAGGGGCTGGAGGAGGTTCCAGAGATAGGGAGGGGTGTCGGGGCTGGAGGAGGTTACAGATATAGGGAGCGGTGTAGGGACTGGAGCAGGTTACAGAGATAGGGAGTCGTGTAGTGGCTGGAGGAGGTTACAGAGATAGGGAGGGGTTTAGGGGCTGGAGGAGGTGACAGATAGGGAGGGGCGTAGGGGCTGGAGGAGGTGACATAGAGGGGAGTAGGAGCTGGAGGAGGTGACGGAGAGAGGGCGGGGTGTTGGGGCTGGAGGAGGTGACACAGATAGGGACGGGTGTAGTGGCTCAAGGAGATGACACAGATAGGGAGGTGTGTAGGGTCTGGAGGAGGTTACAGACATAGGGAGGGGTTTACGGGTTGGAGGAGGTTATAGAGATAGGGAGGGGTGTACGGGGCTGGAGGAGGTGACAGAGAGGGAGGGATGTAGGGGCTGGAGGCAGGTTACAGAGATAGGGAGGGGTGTAGGGGCTGGAGGAGGTGAGAGAGAGAGGGAGGGGTGTAGGAGCTGGAGGAGGTTACGGAAATAGGGAGGGGTGTAGGGGCTGGAGGAGGTTACAGAGATAGGGAGAGGTGTCGGGGCTGGAGGAGGTTACAGAGATAGTGAGTGGTGTTGGGGCTGGAGGAGGTTACAGAGATAGGGAGGGGTGTAGGGGCTGGAGGAGGACAGAGATCGGGAGATCAGTTGGGGCTGGAGGAGGTTACCGAGATATGGAGAGGTGTAGGGGCTGGAGGAGGTTACAGAGATAGGGAGGGGTGTAGGGGGCTGGAGGAGGTGACAGACTGGGAGTAGTGTAGTGGCTGGAGGAGGTTACAGAGATAGGGAGGGGTGTAGGGGGCTGGAGGAGGTTACAGAAATAGGGAGGTGAGTAGGAGCTGGAGGAGGTTACAGAGATAGGGAGGCGGTAGGGGGCTGAAGGAGTTTCACAGAGATAGGGAGGTGTCTAGGTGCTGGAGGAGTTGACAGGGAGCGGGGTGTAGGGGCTTGAGGAGGTTACAGTGATAGGGAGGGGAGTAGGGGCTGGAGGAGGTTACAGAGATAGGGAGGTGAGTAGGGGCTGGAGGAGGTGACAGAGATTGGGACGGTTGTGGGGGCTGGAGGAGGTTACAGAGATAGGGAGGGGTGTTGGCAGTGGAGGAGGTTACAGAGATAGGGAGGGTGTAGGGGCTGGAGGAGGTTCCAGAGATGGGGAAGTGTGTAGGGGCTTGAGGAGGTTACAGTGATAGGGAGGGGAGTAGGGGCTGGAGGAGGTTACAGAGATAGGGAGGTGAGTAGGGGCTGGAGGAGGTTACAGAGATAGGGAGGGGTGTCGGGGCTGTGGGAGGTTACAGAGATAGGGAGGGGTGTAGGGGCTGGAGGAGGTGACAGAGATTGGGACGGTTGTGGGTCTGGAGGAGATTACAGAGATAGGGAGGGGTGTTGGCAGTGGAGGAGGTTACACAGATAGGGAGGGTGTAGAGGTTGGAGGAGGTTCCAGAGATGGGGAAGGGTGTAGGGGCTGGAGGAGGTTACAGAGAAAGGGAGGGGTGTTGGGGCTGGAGGAGGTTACAGAGATAGGGAGGTGAGTAGGGGCTGGAGGAGGTTACAGATATAGGGAGCGGTGTAGGGACTGGAGCAGGTTACAGAGATCGGGAGTCCTGTAGTGGCTGGAGGAGGTTACAGAGATAGGGAGGGGTGTAGGGGCTGGAGGAGGTTACAGAGATAGGGAGGGGTGTAGGCGTTTGAGGAGTTTACAGGGATAGGGAGGGGTGTAGGGCCTGGAGGAGGTTACAGAGACAGGGAGGGGTGTAGGGGTTGGAGGAGGTGACAGAGATCGGGAGGGGTGTAGGGGCTGGAGGAGGTTACAGAGATAGGGGTGTAGTGGCTGGAGGAGTTTACAGAGATAGGGAGGGGTGTCGGGGCTGGAGGAGGTAACAGATATGGAGGGGCATAGGGGCTGGAGGAGGTGACAGAGAGAGGGGTGTAGGAGCTGGAGGAGGTGACGGAGAGAGAGAGGGGTGTTGGGGCTGGAGGAGGTGACATAGATAGGGAGGGGTGTAGGGGCTGGAGGAGCTGACAGAGGGAGGGAGGGGTGTAGGGGCTGGAGGAGTTTACAGAGATAGGGAGGAGTGTAGTGGCCGGAGGAGGTTACAGAGATAGGGAGGGGTGTAGGGGCCGGAGGAGGTGACAGAGATAGGGAGGGGTGTACGGGTCTGGAGGAGGTTACAGAGATAGGGAGGGGTGTAGGGGCTGGGGGAGGTTACAGAGATAGGGAGGGGTGTAGGGGCTGGAGGAGGTTACAGAGATAGGGATGAGTGTAGGGGCCGGAGGAGGTTACAGAGATAGGGAGGGGTGTACGGGGCTGGAGGAGGTTACAGAGATAGGGAGGGGTGTAGGGGCTGGAGAGGGGTTACAGAGATAGGGAGGGGTGTACGGGGCCGGAGGAGGTTACAATGATAGGGAGGGGTGAAGGGGCTGGAGGAGGTTACAGAGATAGGGAGGGGTGTAGGGGCTGGAGGTGTTTACAGAGATAGGGAGGTGTGTAGGGGCTGGAGGAGGTTACAGAGATAGGTGGTGTGTAGGGGTTGGAGGAGGTTACAGAGATAAGGAGTGGTGTAGGGGCTGGAGGAGGTTACAGAGATAGGGAGGTGTGTCGGGGCCGGAGGGTGTTACAGATATAGGGAGGGATGTAGGGGCTGGAGCAGTTTACAGAGATAGGGAGGGGTGTAGGGGCTGGAGGAGATTACAGAGACAGGGAGGGGTGTTGCTTTTGGAGGAGGTGACAGAGATAGGGAGGGGTGTCGGGGCTGGAGGAGGTTACAGAGATAGGGAGGGGTGTAGGGGCTGGAGGAGTTTACAGAGATAGGGAGGGGTGTAGGGGCTGGAGGAGGTTACAGATTTAGGGAGCGGTGTAGGGACTGGAGCAGGTTACAGACATAGGGAGTCGTGTAGGGGCTGGAGGAGTTTACAGAGATAGGGAGGGGTGTAGGGGTTGGAGGAGGTTACAGAGATAGGGAGGGGTGTAGGGGCTGGAGGAGGTTACAGAGATAGGGAGGTCTGTCTGGGCTGTAGGGTGTTACAGATATAGGGAGGGGTGTTGGGGCTGGAGGAGGTGACAGAGATAGGGAGGGGTGTAGGAGCTGGAGGCGGTGACAGAGATAGGGAGGGGTGTAGGGGCTGGAGGAGGTGAGAGAGATAGGGAGGTGTGTGGGCGCCGGAGCAGGTGACAGAGAGAGGGAGGGGAGTAGGGGCTGGAGGAGGTTACAAAGATAGGGAGGGGAGTTTACAGAGATAGGGAGGGGTGTAGGGGCTGGAGGAGGTACAGAGATAGGGAGTTCAGTTGGGGCTGGAGGAGGTTACAGAGATAGGGAGTGGTGTAGGGGCTGGAGGAGGTTACAGAGATAGGGAGGGGTGTAGGGGGCTGGAGGAGGTGACAGACAGGGAGTAGTGTTGTGGCTGGAGGAGGTTACAGAGATAGGGAGGCGTGTAGGGGCTGAAGGAGGTCACTGAGATAGGGAGGTGTCTAGGTGCTGGAGGAGTTGACAGGGAGCGGGTTGTAGGGGCTTGAGGAGGTTACAGTGATAGGGAGGGGAGTAGGGTCTGGAGGCGGTTACAGAGATAGGGAGGTGAGTAGGGGCTGGAGGAGGTTACAGAGATAGGGAGGGGTGTAGGGGCTGGAGGAGGTTACAGAGATAGGGAGGGGTGTAGGGACTGTAGGAGGTTAGAGAGGGAGGGGTGTAGGGGGCTGGAGGAGGTGTCAGAGATTGGGACGGTTGTGGGGCTGGAGGAGGTTACAGAGATAGGGAGGGTGTAGGGGCTGGAGGAGGTTCCAGAGATGGGGAAGGGTGTAGGGGCTGGAGGAGGTTACAGAGATAGGGAGGGGTGTAGGGGCTGGAGGAGGTTACAGATATAGGGAGCGGTGTAGGGACTGGAGCAGGTTACAGAGATAGGGAGTTGTGTAGTGGCTGGAGGAGGTTACAGAGATAGGGAGGGGTGTAGGGGCTGGAGGAGGTGACAGAGATAGGGAGGGGTGTAGGGGCTGGAGGAGGTTACAGAGATAGGAATGTAGTGGCTGGAGGAGGTTACAGAGATAGGGAGGGGTGTAGGGGCTGGAGGAGGTTACAGAGACATGGAGGGGTGTTGGGTTTGGAGGAGGTGACAGAGATAGGGAGGGGTGTAGGAGCTGGAGGCGGTGACAGAGATAGGGCGGGGTGTAGGGGCTGGAGGAGGTGAGAGAGAGAGGGAGGGGTGTAGGAGCTGGAGGAGGTTACGGAAATAGGGAGGGGTGTAGGGGCTGGAGGAGGTTACAGATATAGGGAGAGGTGTAGGGGCTGGAGGAGGTTACAGAGATAGGGAGGGGTGTCGGGGCTGGAGGAGTTTACAGAGATCGGGAGATCAGTTGGGGCTGGAGGAGGTTACAGAGATATGGAGTGGTGTAGGGGCTGGAGGAGGTTACAGAGATAGGGAGGGGTGCAGGGGGCTGGAGGAGGTGACAGACTGGGAGTAGTGTAGTGGCTGGAGGAGGTTACAGAGATAGGGAGGGGTGTAGGGGGCTGGAGGAGGTTACAGAAATAGGGAGGTGAGTAGGAGCTGGAGGAGGTTACAGAGATAGGGAGAGGTGTAGGGGCTGAAGGAGTTCACAGAGATAGGGAGGTGTCTAGGTGCTGGAGGAGTTGACAGGGAGCGGGGTGTAGGGGCTTGAGGAGGTGACAGAGTTTGGGACGGTTGTGGGGCTGGAGGAGGTTACAGAGATCGGGAGGGGTGTTGGCAGTGGAGGAGGTTACAGAGATAGGGAGGGTGTAGGGGCTGGAGGAGGTTCCAGAGATGGGGAAGTGTGTAGGGGCTTGAGGAGGTTACAGTGATAGGGAGGGGAGTAGGGGCTGGAGGAGGTTACAGAGATAGGGAGGTGAGTAGGGGCTGGAGGAGGTTACAGAGATAGGGAGGGGTGTAGGGGCTGTGGGAGGTTACAGAGATAGGGAGGGGTGTTGGGGCTGTGGGAGGTTACAGAGATAGGGAGGGGTGTAGGGGCTGGAGGAGGTGACAGAGATTGGGACGGTTGTGGGGCTGGAGGAGATTACAGAGAAAGGGAGGGGTGTTGGGGCTGGAGGAGGTTACAGAGATAGGGAGGTGAGTAGGGGCTGGAGGAGGTTACAGATATCGGGAGCGGTGTAGGGACTGGAGCAGGTTACAGAGATCGGGAGTCGTGTAGTGGCTGGAGGAGGTGACAGAGATAGGGAGGGGTGTAGGGTCTGGAGGAGGTTACAGAGATAGGGGTGTAGTGGCTGGAGGAGTTTACAGAGACATGGAGGGGTGTAGGGGCTGGAGGAGGTTACAGAGATAGGGGTGTAGTGGCTGGAGGAGTTTACAGAGATAGGGAGGGGTGTCGGGGCTGGAGGAGGTAACAGATATGGAGGGGCGTAGGGGCTGGTGGAGGTGACAGATAGAGGGGTGTAGGAGCTGGAGGAGGTGACGGAGAGAGGGAGGGGTGTTGGGGCTGGAGGAGGTGACATAGATAGGGAGGGGTGTAGGGGCTGGAGGAGGTGACAGAGGGAGGGAGGGGTGTAGGGGCTGGAGGAGTTTACAGAGATTGTGAGCGGTGTACGGGGCCGGAGGAGGTTTCAGAGATAGGGATGAGTGTAGGGGCCAGAGGAGGTTACACAGATAGGGAGGGGTGTAGGGGCTGGAGGAGGTAACAGATATGGAGGGGTGTAGGGGCCGGAGGAGTTTACAGAGATTGTGAGCGGTGTACGGGGCCGGAGGAGGTTTCAGAGATAGGGAGGAGTGTAGGGGCTGGAGGAGATTACAGAGACAGGGAGGGGTGTTGCGTTTGGAGGAGGTGACAGAGATAGGGAGGGGTGTCGGGGCTGGAGGAGGTTACAGAGATAGGGAGGGGTGTAGGGGCTGGAGGAGTTTACAGAGATAGGGAGGGGTGTAGGGGCTGGAGGAGGTTACAGATTTAGGGAGCGGTGTAGGGACTGGAGCAGGTTACAGACATAGGGAGTCGTGTAGGGGCTGGAGGAGTTTACAGAGATTGGGAGGGGTGTAGAGGCTGGAGGAGATTACAGAGACATGGAGGGGTGTTGGGTTTGGAGGAGGTGACAGAGATAGGGAGGGGTGTAGGGGCTGGAGGAGGTTGCAGAGATAGGAATGATTGTGGGGGGGCTGGAGGAGGTTACAGAAATAGGGAAGTCAGTAGGAGCTGGAGGAGGTTACAGAGATAGGGAGGCGTGTAGGGGCTGAAGGAGGTCACTGAGATAGGGAGGTGTCTAGGTGCTGGAGGAGTTGACAGGGAGCGGGGTGTAGGGGCTTGAGGAGGTTACAGAGATAGGGAGGTGAGTAGGGGCTGGAGCAGGTTACAGAGATAGGGAGAGGTGTAGGGGCTGGAGGAGGTGTCAGAGATTGGGACGGTTGTGGGGCTGGAGGAGGTTACAAAGATAGGGAGGGGTGTTGGCAGTGGAGGAGGTTACAGACATAGGGAGGGTGTAGGGGCTGGAGGAGGTTCCAGAGATAGGGAGGGGTGTCGGGGCTGGAGGAGGTTACAGATATAGGGAGCGGTGTAGGGACTGGAGCAGGTTACAGAGATAGGGAGTCGTGTAGTGGCTGGAGGATGTTACAGAGATAGGGAGGGGTGTAGGGCCTGGAGGAGGTTACAGAGACAGGGAGGGGTGTAGGGGTTGGAGGAGGTGACAGAGATAGGGAGGGATGTAGTGGCTGGAGGAGGTTACAGAGATAGGGAGGGGTTTAGGGGCTGGAGGAGGTGACAGATAGGGAGGGGCGTAGGGGCTGGAGGAGGTGACATAGAGGGGAGTAGGAGCTGGAGGAGGTGACGGAGAGAGGGCGGGGTGTTGGGGCTGGAGGAGGTGACATACATAGGGACGGGTGTAGTGGCTCAAGGAGGTGACAGAGATAGGGAGGTGTGTAGGGGCTGGAGGAGGTTACAGACATAGGGAGGGGTTTACGGGTTGGAGGAGGTTATAGAGATAGGGAGGGGTGTACGGGGCTGGAGGAGGTGACAGAGAGGGAGGGATGTAGGGGCTGGAGGCGGTTACAGAGATAGGCAGGAGTGTAGGGGTTGGAGGAGGTGACAGAGATAGGGCGGGGTGTAGGGGCTGGAGGAGGTGAGAGAGAGAGGGAGGGGTGTAGGAGCTGGAGGAGGTTACGGAAATAGGGAGGGGTGTAGGGGCTGGAGGAGGTTACAGAGATAGGGAGAGGTGTAGGGGCTGGAGGAGGTTACAGAGACAGTGAGTGGTGTTGGGGCTGGAGGAGGTTACAGAGATCGGGAGATCAGTTGGGGCTGGAGGAGGTTACAGAGATAGGGAGTGGTGTAGGGGCTGGAGGAGGTTACAGAGATAGGGAGGGGTGTAGGGGGCTGGAGGAGGTGACAGACTGGGTGTAGTGTAGTGGCAGGAGGAGGTTACAGAGATAGGGAGGGGTGTAGGGGGCTGGAGGAGGTTACAGAAATAGGGAGGTGAGTAGGAGCTGGAGGAGGTTACAGAGATAGGGAGGCGTGTAGGGGCTGAAGGAGTTCACAGAGATAGGGAGGTGTCTAGGTGCTGGAGGAGTTGACAGGGAGCGGGGTGTAGGGGCTTGAGGAGGTTACAGAGATAGGGAGGTGAGTTGGGGCTGGAGGAGGTGACAGAGATTGGGACGGTTGTGGGGCTGGAGGAGGTTACAGAGATAGGGAGGGGTGTTGGGGCTGGAGGAGGTTACAGAGATAGGGGTGTAGTGGCTGGAGGAGTTTACAGAGATAGGGAGGGGTGTAGGGGCTGGAGGAAGTAACAGATATGGAGGGGCGTAGGGGCTGGAGGAGGTGACAGAGAGAGGGGTGTAGGAGCTGGAGGAGGTGACGGAGAGAGGGAGGGGTGTTGGGGCTGGAGGAGGTGACATAGATAGGGAGGGGTGTAGGGGCTGGAGGAGGTGACAGAGGGAGGGAGGGGTGTAGTGGCTGGAGGAGTTTACAGAGATTGTGAGCGGTGTACGGGGCCGGAGGAGGTTTCAGAGATAGGGAGGAGTGTAGGGGCCGGAGGAGGTTACAGAGATATGGAGGGGTGTAGGGGCTGGAGGAGTTGACAGGGAGCGGGGTGTAGGGGCTTGAGGAGGTTACAGAGATAGGGAGGTGAGTAGGGGCTGGAGGAGGTGACAGAGATTGGGACGGTTGTGGGGCTGGAGGAGGTTACAGAGATAGGGAGGGGTGTTGGCAGTGGAGGAGGTTACAGAGATAGGGAGGGTGTAGGGGCTGGAGGAGGTTACAGAGATGGGGAAGTGTGTAGGGGCTTGAGGAGGTTACAGTGATAGGGAGGGGATTAGGGGCTGGAGGAGGTTACAGAGATAGGGAGGTGAGTAGGGGCTGGAGGAGGTTACAGAGATAGGGAGGGGTGTAGGGGCTGTGGGAGGTTACAGAGATAGGGAGGGGTGTAGGGGCTGGAGGAGGTGACAGAGATTGGGAGGTGTGTTGGCAGTGGAGGAGGTTACAGATATAGGGAGCGGTGTAGGGACTGGAGCAGGTTACAGAGATCGGGAGTCGTGTAGTGGCTGGAGGAGGTGACAGAGATAGGGAGGGGTGTAGGGGCTGGAGGAGGTTACAGAGATAGGGGTGTAGTGGCTGGAGGAGTTTACAGAGATAGGGAGGGGTGTAGGGGCTGGAGGAGGTTACAGAGATAGGGGTGTAGTGGCTGGAGGAGTTTACAGAGATAGGGAGGGGTGTAGGGGCTGTAGGAGGTTACAGAAATAGGGAGGGGTGTAGGGTCCTGGAGGAGTTGTCAGAGATTGGGACGGTTGTGGGGCTGGAGTAGGTTACAGAGATAGGGATGGGTGAAGGGGCTGGAGGAGGTTACAGAGATAGTGAGTGGTGTTGGGGCTGGAGGAGGTTACAGAGATAGGGAGGGGTGTAGGGGGCTGGAGGAGGTTACAGAAATAGGGAGGTGAGTAGGAGCTGGAGGAGGTGACAGAGATAGGGGGGTGTGTCGGGGCTGGAGGAGTTGACAGGGAGCGGGGTGTAGGGGCTTGAGGAGGTTACAGAGATAGGAAGGTGAGTAGGGGCTGGAGGAGGTTACAGAAATAGGGAGGTGAGTAGGGGCTGGAGGAGGCTACAGAGATAGGGAGGGGTGTAGGGACTGGAGGAGGTTACAGAGATTGGGAGGGGTGTAGGGGCTGGAGGAGGTTACAGAGATAGGGAGGGGTTTAGGGGTTGGAGGAGGTTATAGAGATAGGGGGGGCGTACGGGGCTGGAGGAGGTGACAGAGAGGGAGGGATGTAAATGCTGGAGGAGGTTACAGAGATAGGGAGGAGTGTAGGGGTTGGGGAGGTGACAGAGATAGGGAGGGGTGTAGGAGCTGGAGGAGGTTACAGAGATAGGGAGGGGTGAAGGGGCTGGAGGAGGTGACAGAGATAGGGCGGGGTGTATGGGCTGGAGATGGTGACAGAGAGAGGGAGGGGTGTAGGAGCTGGAGGAGGTTACAGAGATAGGGAGGGGTGTAGGGGCTGGAGGAGGTTACAGAGATAGGGAGGTCAGTTGGGGCTGGAGGAGGTTACAGAGATAGGGAGTGGTGTAGTGGCTGGAGGAGGTTACAGAGATAGGGAGGGGTGCAGGGGCCTGGAGGAGGTTACAGAAATAGGGAGGTGAGTAGGAGCTGGAGGAGGTTACAGAGATAGGGAGGCGTGTAGGGGCTGAAGGAGTTCACAGAGATTTGGAGGTGTCGAGGTGCTGGAGGAGTTGACAGGGAGCGGGGTGTAGGGGCTTGAGGAGGTTACAGAGATAGGGAGGTGAGTAGGGGCTGGAGGAGGTTACTGAGATAGGGAGGGGTGTAGGGGCTGTTGGAGGTTACAGAGATAGGGAGGGGTGTAGGGGGCTGGAGGAGGTGACAGAGATTGGGAGGAGTGTAGGGGTTGGAGGAGATTACAGATAGGGAGTGGTGTCGGGCCTGGAGGAGGTTACAGAGACAGGGAGGGGTGTAGGGGTTGGAGGAGGTGACAAAGAGAGGGAGGGATGTAGGGGCTGGAGGAGGTTACAGAGATAGGGAGGGTGTAGGGGCAGGAGGAGGTTCCAGAGATGGGGAAGGTTGTAGGGGCTTGAGGCGGTAACAGTGATAGGGAGGGGAGCAGGGGCTGGAGGAGGTTACAGAGATAGGGATGTAGTGGCTGGAGGAGGTTACAGAGATAGGGAGGGGTGTAGGAGCTGGAGGAGGTGACAGAGAGAGGGAGGGGTGTAGTGGCTGGAGGAGGTGAGAGAGATAGGGTGGTGTCTAGGCGTCGGAGGAGGTTACAGAGAAAAGGAGGGGTGTAGGGGTTGGAGGAGTTTACAGAGATTGGGAGGGGTGTACGGGGCTGGAGGATGTTACAGAGATAGGGAGGGGTGCAGGGGCTCAAGGAGGTGACAGAGACAGGGAGGTGTGTAGGCGTTGGAGGAGTTTACAGAGATTGGGAGGGGATTTGGGGCTGGAGGAGTTTACAGAGATAGGGTGGGGTGTAGGGGCTGGAGGAGGTTATAGAGATAGGGAGGGGAGTAGGGGCTGGGGGAGGTTACAGAGATAGGGAGGGGTGTAGGGGCTGTAGGAGGTTACAGAGAAAGGGAGGGGTGTAGGGGCTGGAGGAGGTTACAGAGATAGGGAGGGGTGTAGGGGCTGGAGGAGGTACAGAGATAGGGAGTTCAGTTGGGGCTGGAGGAGGTTACAGAGATAGGGAGTGGTGTAGGGGCTGGAGGAGGTTACAGAGATAGGGAGGGGTGTCGGGGGCTGGAGGAGGTGACATACAGGGAGTAGTGTAGTGGCTGGAGGAGGTGACAGAGATAGGAAGGGGTGTAGGGGGCTGGAGGAGGTTACAGAAATAGGGAGGTGAGTAGGAGCTGGAGGAGGTTACAGAGATAGGGAGGGGTGTAGGGGTTGGAGGAGTTTACAGAGATTGGGAGGGGATTTGGGCCTGGAGGAGTTTACAGAGATAGGGTGGGGTGTAGGGGCTCAAGGAGGTGACAGAGATGGGGAGGGGTGTAGGGGCTGGATGAGTTTACAGAGATTGTGAGGGGTGTACCGGGCCGGAGGAGGTTTCAGAGATAGGGAGGAGTGTAGAGGCTGGAGGAGTTTACAGAGATTGGGAGGGGTGTACGGGTCTGGAGGAGGTTACAGAGATTGGGAGGGGTGTACGGGTCTGGAGGAGGTTACAGAGATAGGGAGGGGTGTAGGGGCTGGAGGAGGTTACAGAGATAGGGAGGTGTGTCTGGGCCGGAGGGTGTTACAGATATAGGGAGGGGTGTAGGTGCTGGAGCAGGTTACAGAGATAGGGAGGTGTGTCTGGGCCGGAGGGTGTTACAGATATAGGGAGGGGTGTAGGTGCTGGAGCAGGTTACAGAGATAGGGAGGGGTGTAGGGGCTGGAGGAGGTTACAGAGATAGGGATGTAGTGGCTGGAGGAGGTGACAGAGAGAGGGAGGGGTGTAGGAGCTGGAGGCGGTGACAGAGATAGGGAGGGGTGTAGTGGCTGGAGGAGGTGAGAGAGATAGGGAGGTGTGTAGGCGCCGGAGGAGGTTACAGAGACACGGAGGGGTGTAGGGGCCGGTGGAGGTGACAGAGATAGGGAGGGGAGTCCGGGGCTGGAGGAGGTTACTGAGATAGGGAGGGGTGTAGGGGCTCGAGGAGGTGTCAGAGATAGGGAGGTGTGTAGGCGTTGGAGGAGTTTACAGAGATTGGGAGGGGATTTGCGGCTGGAGGAGTTTACAGAGATAGGGTGGGATGCAGGGGCTGGAGGTGGTTACAGAGATAGGGAGGGGTGTAGGAGCTGGAGGAGATGACAGAGAGAGGGAGGGGTGTTGGGGCTGGAGGAGGTGACAGAGATAGGGAGGGGTGTAGGAGCTGGAGGCGTTGACAGAGATAGGGAGGGGTGTAGGGGCTGGAGGAGGTGAGAGAGATAGGGAGTTGTGTAGGCGCCGGAGGAGGTGACAGAGATAGGGAGGGGAGTCCGGGGCTGGAGGAGGTTACTGAGATAGGGAGGGGTGTAGGGGCTCGAGGAGGTGACAGAGATAGGGAGGTGTGTAGGCGTTGGAGGAGTTTACAGAGATTGGGAGGGGATTTGGGGCTGGAGGAGTTTACAGAGATAGGCTGGGATGTAGGGGCTGGAGGTGGTTACAGAGATAGGGAGGGGTGTAGGGGCTCAAGGAGGTGACAGAGAGAGGAAGGGGTGTTGGGGCTGGAGGAGGTGACAGAGAGAGGGAGGGGTGTTGGGGCTGGAGGAGGTGACAGAGATAGGGAGGGGTGTAGGAGCTGGAGGCGGTGACAGAGATAGGGAGGGGTGTAGGGGCTGGAGGAGGTACAGAGATAGGGAGTTCAGTTGGGGCTGGAGGAGGTTACAGAGATAGGGAGTGGTGTAGGGGCTGGAGGAGGTTACAGAGATAGGGAGGGCTGTAGGGGGCTGGAGGAGGTGACAGACAGGGAGTAGTGTTGTGGCTGGAGGAGGTTACAGAGATAGGAAGGTGTGTAGGGGGCTGGAGGAGGTTACAGAAAGGGAGGTGAGTAGGAGCTGGAGGAGGTTACAGAGATAGGGAGGCGTGTAGGGGCTGAAGGAGGTCACTGAGATAGGGAGGTGTCTAGGTGCTGGAGGAGTTGACAGGGAGCGGGGTGTAGGTGCTTGAGGAGGTTACAGTGATAGGGAGGCGAGTAGGGTCTGGAGGCTGTTACAGAGATAGGGAGGTGAGTAGGGGCTGGAGGAGGTTACAGAGATAGGGAGGGGTGTAGGGGCTGGAGGAGGTTACAGAGATCGGGAGGGGTGTCGGGACTGTAGGAGGTTACAGAGATAGGGAGTGGTGTAGGGGGCTGGAGGAGGTGTCAGAGATTGGGACGGTTGTGGGGCTGGAGGAGGTTACAGAGATAGGGAGGGTGTATGGGCTGGAGGAGGTTACAGAGATGGGGAAGGGTGTATGGGCTGGAGGAGGTTACAGAGATAGGGAGGGGTGTAGGGGCTGGAGGAGGTTACAGAGATAGGGAGGGGTGTAGGGGCTGGAGGAGGTTACAGAGGTAGGGAGGTGTGTATGGGCTGGAGGAGTTTACAGAGATTGGGAGGGGTGAACGGGGCTGGAGGATGTTAGAGAGATAGGGACGGGTGTAGGGGTTCAAGGAGGTGACAGACATAGGGTGGTGTGTCGGCGTTGGATGAGTTTACAGAGATTGGGACGGGATTTGGGGCTGGAGGAGTTTACAGAGATAGGGTGGGGTGTAGGGGCTGGAGGAGGTTACAGAGATAGGGAGGGGTGTAGGGGCTGGAGGAGGTTACAGAGATAGGGAGGGGAGTAGGGGCTGGGGGAGGTTACAGAGATAGGGAGGGGAGTAGGGGCTGGAGGAGGTTACAGAGATAGGGTGGGGTGTAGGGGCTGGAGGAGGTTACAGTGATAGGGAGGGGTGAAGGGGCTGGAGGAGGTACAGAGATAGGGAGTTCAGTTGGGGCTGGAGGAGTTACAGAGATAGGGAGTGGTGTAGGGGCTGGAGAGTTTACGGAGATAGGGAGGGGTGCAGGGGGCTGGAGGAGGTGACAGACAGGGAGTAGTGTAGTGACTGGAGGAGGTTACAGAGATAGGAAGGGGTGTGGGGGGGCTGGAGGAGGTTACAGAAATAGGGAAGTCAGTAGGAGCTGGAGGAGGTTACAGAGATAGGGAGGCGTGTAGGGGCTGTAGGAGGTCACTGAGATAGGGAGGTGTCTAGGTGCTGGAGGAGTTGACAGGGAGCGGGGTGTAGGGGCTTGAGGAGGTTACAGTGATAGGGAGGTGAGTAGGGGCTGGAGCAGGTTACAGAGATAGGGAGAGGTGTAGGGGCTGTAGAAGGTAACAGAGATAGGGAGGGGTGTACTGGGCTGGAGGAGGTGTCAGAGATTGGGACGGTTGTGGGGCTGGAGGAGGTTACAGAGATAGGGAGGGGTGTTGGCAGTGGAGGAGGTTACAGACATAGGGAGGGTGTAGGGGCTGGAGGAGGTTCCAGAGATAGGGAGGGGTGTCGGGGCTGGAGGAGGTTACAGATATAGGGAGCGGTGTAGGGACTGGAGCAGGTTACAGAGATAGGGAGTCGTGTAGTGGCTGGAGGATGTTACAGAGATAGGGAGGGGTGTAGGGCCTGGAGGAGGTTACAGAGACAGGGAGGGGTGTAGGGGTTGGAGGAGGTGACAGAGATAGGGAGGGGAGTCCGGGGCTGGAGGAGGTTACTGAGATAGGGAGGGGTGTAGGGGCTCGAGGAGGTGTCAGAGATAGGGAGGTGTGTAGGCGTTGGAGGAGTTTACAGAGATTGGGAGGGGATTTGCGGCTGGAGGAGTTTACAGAGATAGGGTGGGATGCAGGGGCTGGAGGTGGTTACAGAGATAGGGAGGGGTGTAGGAGCTGGAGGAGATGACAGAGAGAGGGAGGGGTGTTGGGGCTGGAGGAGGTGACAGAGATAGGGAGGGGTGTAGGAGCTGGAGGCGTTGACAGAGATAGGGAGGGGTGTAGGGGCTGGAGGAGGTGAGAGAGATAGGGAGTTGTGTAGGCGCCGGAGGAGGTGACAGAGATAGGGAGGGGAGTCCGGGGCTGGAGGAGGTTACTGAGATAGGGAGGGGTGTAGGGGCTCGAGGAGGTGACAGAGATAGGGAGGTGTGTAGGCGTTGGAGGAGTTTACAGAGATTGGGAGGGGATTTGGGGCTGGAGGAGTTTACAGAGATAGGCTGGGATGTAGGGGCTGGAGGTGGTTACAGAGATAGGGAGGGGTGTAGGGGCTCAAGGAGGTGACAGAGAGAGGAAGGGGTGTTGGGGCTGGAGGAGGTGACAGAGAGAGGGAGGGGTGTTGGGGCTGGAGGAGGTGACAGAGATAGGGAGGGGTGTAGGAGCTGGAGGCGGTGACAGAGATAGGGAGGGGTGTAGGGGCTGGAGGAGGTACAGAGATAGGGAGTTCAGTTGGGGCTGGAGGAGGTTACAGAGATAGGGAGTGGTGTAGGGGCTGGAGGAGGTTACAGAGATAGGGAGGGCTGTAGGGGGCTGGAGGAGGTGACAGACAGGGAGTAGTGTTGTGGCTGGAGGAGGTTACAGAGATAGGAAGGTGTGTAGGGGGCTGGAGGAGGTTACAGAAAGGGAGGTGAGTAGGAGCTGGAGGAGGTTACAGAGATAGGGAGGCGTGTAGGGGCTGAAGGAGGTCACTGAGATAGGGAGGTGTCTAGGTGCTGGAGGAGTTGACAGGGAGCGGGGTGTAGGTGCTTGAGGAGGTTACAGTGATAGGGAGGCGAGTAGGGTCTGGAGGCTGTTACAGAGATAGGGAGGTGAGTAGGGGCTGGAGGAGGTTACAGAGATAGGGAGGGGTGTAGGGGCTGGAGGAGGTTACAGAGATCGGGAGGGGTGTCGGGACTGTAGGAGGTTACAGAGATAGGGAGTGGTGTAGGGGGCTGGAGGAGGTGTCAGAGATTGGGACGGTTGTGGGGCTGGAGGAGGTTACAGAGATAGGGAGGGTGTATGGGCTGGAGGAGGTTACAGAGATGGGGAAGGGTGTATGGGCTGGAGGAGGTTACAGAGATAGGGAGGGGTGTAGGGGCTGGAGGAGGTTACAGAGATAGGGAGGGGTGTAGGGGCTGGAGGAGGTTACAGAGGTAGGGAGGTGTGTATGGGCTGGAGGAGTTTACAGAGATTGGGAGGGGTGAACGGGGCTGGAGGATGTTAGAGAGATAGGGACGGGTGTAGGGGTTCAAGGAGGTGACAGACATAGGGTGGTGTGTCGGCGTTGGATGAGTTTACAGAGATTGGGACGGGATTTGGGGCTGGAGGAGTTTACAGAGATAGGGTGGGGTGTAGGGGCTGGAGGAGGTTACAGAGATAGGGAGGGGTGTAGGGGCTGGAGGAGGTTACAGAGATAGGGAGGGGAGTAGGGGCTGGGGGAGGTTACAGAGATAGGGAGGGGAGTAGGGGCTGGAGGAGGTTACAGAGATAGGGTGGGGTGTAGGGGCTGGAGGAGGTTACAGTGATAGGGAGGGGTGAAGGGGCTGGAGGAGGTACAGAGATAGGGAGTTCAGTTGGGGCTGGAGGAGTTACAGAGATAGGGAGTGGTGTAGGGGCTGGAGAGTTTACGGAGATAGGGAGGGGTGCAGGGGGCTGGAGGAGGTGACAGACAGGGAGTAGTGTAGTGACTGGAGGAGGTTACAGAGATAGGAAGGGGTGTGGGGGGGCTGGAGGAGGTTACAGAAATAGGGAAGTCAGTAGGAGCTGGAGGAGGTTACAGAGATAGGGAGGCGTGTAGGGGCTGTAGGAGGTCACTGAGATAGGGAGGTGTCTAGGTGCTGGAGGAGTTGACAGGGAGCGGGGTGTAGGGGCTTGAGGAGGTTACAGTGATAGGGAGGTGAGTAGGGGCTGGAGCAGGTTACAGAGATAGGGAGAGGTGTAGGGGCTGTAGAAGGTAACAGAGATAGGGAGGGGTGTACTGGGCTGGAGGAGGTGTCAGAGATTGGGACGGTTGTGGGGCTGGAGGAGGTTACAGAGATAGGGAGGGGTGTTGGCAGTGGAGGAGGTTACAGACATAGGGAGGGTGTAGGGGCTGGAGGAGGTTCCAGAGATAGGGAGGGGTGTCGGGGCTGGAGGAGGTTACAGATATAGGGAGCGGTGTAGGGACTGGAGCAGGTTACAGAGATAGGGAGTCGTGTAGTGGCTGGAGGATGTTACAGAGATAGGGAGGGGTGTAGGGCCTGGAGGAGGTTACAGAGACAGGGAGGGGTGTAGGGGTTGGAGGAGGTGACAGAGATAGGGAGGGGAGTCCGGGGCTGGAGGAGGTTACTGAGATAGGGAGGGGTGTAGGGGCTCGAGGAGGTGTCAGAGATAGGGAGGTGTGTAGGCGTTGGAGGAGTTTACAGAGATTGGGAGGGGATTTGCGGCTGGAGGAGTTTACAGAGATAGGGTGGGATGCAGGGGCTGGAGGTGGTTACAGAGATAGGGAGGGGTGTAGGAGCTGGAGGAGATGACAGAGAGAGGGAGGGGTGTTGGGGCTGGAGGAGGTGACAGAGATAGGGAGGGGTGTAGGAGCTGGAGGCGTTGACAGAGATAGGGAGGGGTGTAGGGGCTGGAGGAGGTGAGAGAGATAGGGAGTTGTGTAGGCGCCGGAGGAGGTGACAGAGATAGGGAGGGGAGTCCGGGGCTGGAGGAGGTTACTGAGATAGGGAGGGGTGTAGGGGCTCGAGGAGGTGACAGAGATAGGGAGGTGTGTAGGCGTTGGAGGAGTTTACAGAGATTGGGAGGGGATTTGGGGCTGGAGGAGTTTACAGAGATAGGCTGGGATGTAGGGGCTGGAGGTGGTTACAGAGATAGGGAGGGGTGTAGGGGCTCAAGGAGGTGACAGAGAGAGGAAGGGGTGTTGGGGCTGGAGGAGGTGACAGAGAGAGGGAGGGGTGTTGGGGCTGGAGGAGGTGACAGAGATAGGGAGGGGTGTAGGAGCTGGAGGCGGTGACAGAGATAGGGAGGGGTGTAGGGGCTGGAGGAGGTACAGAGATAGGGAGTTCAGTTGGGGCTGGAGGAGGTTACAGAGATAGGGAGTGGTGTAGGGGCTGGAGGAGGTTACAGAGATAGGGAGGGCTGTAGGGGGCTGGAGGAGGTGACAGACAGGGAGTAGTGTTGTGGCTGGAGGAGGTTACAGAGATAGGAAGGTGTGTAGGGGGCTGGAGGAGGTTACAGAAAGGGAGGTGAGTAGGAGCTGGAGGAGGTTACAGAGATAGGGAGGCGTGTAGGGGCTGAAGGAGGTCACTGAGATAGGGAGGTGTCTAGGTGCTGGAGGAGTTGACAGGGAGCGGGGTGTAGGTGCTTGAGGAGGTTACAGTGATAGGGAGGCGAGTAGGGTCTGGAGGCTGTTACAGAGATAGGGAGGTGAGTAGGGGCTGGAGGAGGTTACAGAGATAGGGAGGGGTGTAGGGGCTGGAGGAGGTTACAGAGATCGGGAGGGGTGTCGGGACTGTAGGAGGTTACAGAGATAGGGAGTGGTGTAGGGGGCTGGAGGAGGTGTCAGAGATTGGGACGGTTGTGGGGCTGGAGGAGGTTACAGAGATAGGGAGGGTGTATGGGCTGGAGGAGGTTACAGAGATGGGGAAGGGTGTATGGGCTGGAGGAGGTTACAGAGATAGGGAGGGGTGTAGGGGCTGGAGGAGGTTACAGAGATAGGGAGGGGTGTAGGGGCTGGAGGAGGTTACAGAGGTAGGGAGGTGTGTATGGGCTGGAGGAGTTTACAGAGATTGGGAGGGGTGAACGGGGCTGGAGGATGTTAGAGAGATAGGGACGGGTGTAGGGGTTCAAGGAGGTGACAGACATAGGGTGGTGTGTCGGCGTTGGATGAGTTTACAGAGATTGGGACGGGATTTGGGGCTGGAGGAGTTTACAGAGATAGGGTGGGGTGTAGGGGCTGGAGGAGGTTACAGAGATAGGGAGGGGTGTAGGGGCTGGAGGAGGTTACAGAGATAGGGAGGGGAGTAGGGGCTGGGGGAGGTTACAGAGATAGGGAGGGGAGTAGGGGCTGGAGGAGGTTACAGAGATAGGGTGGGGTGTAGGGGCTGGAGGAGGTTACAGTGATAGGGAGGGGTGAAGGGGCTGGAGGAGGTACAGAGATAGGGAGTTCAGTTGGGGCTGGAGGAGTTACAGAGATAGGGAGTGGTGTAGGGGCTGGAGAGTTTACGGAGATAGGGAGGGGTGCAGGGGGCTGGAGGAGGTGACAGACAGGGAGTAGTGTAGTGACTGGAGGAGGTTACAGAGATAGGAAGGGGTGTGGGGGGGCTGGAGGAGGTTACAGAAATAGGGAAGTCAGTAGGAGCTGGAGGAGGTTACAGAGATAGGGAGGCGTGTAGGGGCTGTAGGAGGTCACTGAGATAGGGAGGTGTCTAGGTGCTGGAGGAGTTGACAGGGAGCGGGGTGTAGGGGCTTGAGGAGGTTACAGTGATAGGGAGGTGAGTAGGGGCTGGAGCAGGTTACAGAGATAGGGAGAGGTGTAGGGGCTGTAGAAGGTAACAGAGATAGGGAGGGGTGTACTGGGCTGGAGGAGGTGTCAGAGATTGGGACGGTTGTGGGGCTGGAGGAGGTTACAGAGATAGGGAGGGGTGTTGGCAGTGGAGGAGGTTACAGACATAGGGAGGGTGTAGGGGCTGGAGGAGGTTCCAGAGATAGGGAGGGGTGTCGGGGCTGGAGGAGGTTACAGATATAGGGAGCGGTGTAGGGACTGGAGCAGGTTACAGAGATAGGGAGTCGTGTAGTGGCTGGAGGAGGTTACAGAGATAGGGAGGGGTTTAGGGGCTGGAGGAGGTGACAGATAGGGAGGGGCGTAGGGGCTGGAGGAGGTGACATAGAGGGGAGTAGGAGCTGGAGGAGGTGACGGAGAGAGGGCGGGGTGTTGGGGCTGGAGGAGGTGACACAGATAGGGACGGGTGTAGTGGCTCAAGGAGATGACACAGATAGGGAGGTGTGTAGGGTCTGGAGGAGGTTACAGACATAGGGAGGGGTTTACGGGTTGGAGGAGGTTATAGAGATAGGGAGGGGTGTACGGGGCTGGAGGAGGTGACAGAGAGGGAGGGATGTAGGGGCTGGAGGCAGGTTACAGAGATAGGGAGGGGTGTAGGGGCTGGAGGAGGTGAGAGAGAGAGGGAGGGGTGTAGGAGCTGGAGGAGGTTACGGAAATAGGGAGGGGTGTAGGGGCTGGAGGAGGTTACAGAGATAGGGAGAGGTGTCGGGGCTGGAGGAGGTTACAGAGATAGTGAGTGGTGTTGGGGCTGGAGGAGGTTACAGAGATAGGGAGGGGTGTAGGGGCTGGAGGAGGTTACAGAGATCGGGAGATCAGTTGGGGCTGGAGGAGGTTACCGAGATATGGAGAGGTGTAGGGGCTGGAGGAGGTTACAGAGATAGGGAGGGGTGTAGGGGGCTGGAGGAGGTGACAGACTGGGAGTAGTGTAGTGGCTGGAGGAGGTTACAGAGATAGGGAGGGGTGTAGGGGGCTGGAGGAGGTTACAGAAATAGGGAGGTGAGTAGGAGCTGGAGGAGGTTACAGAGATAGGGAGGCGTGTAGGGGCTGAAGGAGTTCACAGAGATAGGGAGGTGTCTAGGTGCTGGAGGAGTTGACAGGGAGCGGGGTGTAGGGGCTTGAGGAGGTTACAGTGATAGGGAGGGGAGTAGGGGCTGGAGGAGGTTACAGAGATAGGGAGGTGAGTAGGGGCTGGAGGAGGTGACAGAGATTGGGACGGTTGTGGGGCTGGAGGAGGTTACAGAGATAGGGAGGGGTGTTGGCAGTGGAGGAGGTTACAGAGATAGGGAGGGTGTAGGGGCTGGAGGAGGTTCCAGAGATGGGGAAGTGTGTAGGGGCTTGAGGAGGTTACAGTGATAGGGAGGGGAGTAGGGGCTGGAGGAGGTTACAGAGATAGGGAGGTGAGTAGGGGCTGGAGGAGGTTACAGAGATAGGGAGGGGTGTCGGGGCTGTGGGAGGTTACAGAGATAGGGAGGGGTGTAGGGGCTGGAGGAGGTGACAGAGATTGGGACGGTTGTGGGTCTGGAGGAGATTACAGAGATAGGGAGGGGTGTTGGCAGTGGAGGAGGTTACACAGATAGGGAGGGTGTAGAGGTTGGAGGAGGTTCCAGAGATGGGGAAGGGTGTAGGGGCTGGAGGAGGTTACAGAGAAAGGGAGGGGTGTTGGGGCTGGAGGAGGTTACAGAGATAGGGAGGTGAGTAGGGGCTGGAGGAGGTTACAGATATAGGGAGCGGTGTAGGGACTGGAGCAGGTTACAGAGATCGGGAGTCCTGTAGTGGCTGGAGGAGGTTACAGAGATAGGGAGGGGTGTAGGGGCTGGAGGAGGTTACAGAGATAGGGAGGGGTGTAGGCGTTTGAGGAGTTTACAGGGATAGGGAGGGGTGTAGGGCCTGGAGGAGGTTACAGAGACAGGGAGGGGTGTAGGGGTTGGAGGAGGTGACAGAGATCGGGAGGGGTGTAGGGGCTGGAGGAGGTTACAGAGATAGGGGTGTAGTGGCTGGAGGAGTTTACAGAGATAGGGAGGGGTGTCGGGGCTGGAGGAGGTAACAGATATGGAGGGGCATAGGGGCTGGAGGAGGTGACAGAGAGAGGGGTGTAGGAGCTGGAGGAGGTGACGGAGAGAGAGAGGGGTGTTGGGGCTGGAGGAGGTGACATAGATAGGGAGGGGTGTAGGGGCTGGAGGAGCTGACAGAGGGAGGGAGGGGTGTAGGGGCTGGAGGAGTTTACAGAGATAGGGAGGAGTGTAGTGGCCGGAGGAGGTTACAGAGATAGGGAGGGGTGTAGGGGCCGGAGGAGGTGACAGAGATAGGGAGGGGTGTACGGGTCTGGAGGAGGTTACAGAGATAGGGAGGGGTGTAGGGGCTGGGGGAGGTTACAGAGATAGGGAGGGGTGTAGGGGCTGGAGGAGGTTACAGAGATAGGGATGAGTGTAGGGGCCGGAGGAGGTTACAGAGATAGGGAGGGGTGTACGGGGCTGGAGGAGGTTACAGAGATAGGGAGGGGTGTAGGGGCTGGAGAGGGGTTACAGAGATAGGGAGGGGTGTACGGGGCCGGAGGAGGTTACAATGATAGGGAGGGGTGAAGGGGCTGGAGGAGGTTACAGAGATAGGGAGGGGTGTAGGGGCTGGAGGTGTTTACAGAGATAGGGAGGTGTGTAGGGGCTGGAGGAGGTTACAGAGATAGGTGGTGTGTAGGGGTTGGAGGAGGTTACAGAGATAAGGAGTGGTGTAGGGGCTGGAGGAGGTTACAGAGATAGGGAGGTGTGTCGGGGCCGGAGGGTGTTACAGATATAGGGAGGGATGTAGGGGCTGGAGCAGTTTACAGAGATAGGGAGGGGTGTAGGGGCTGGAGGAGATTACAGAGACAGGGAGGGGTGTTGCTTTTGGAGGAGGTGACAGAGATAGGGAGGGGTGTCGGGGCTGGAGGAGGTTACAGAGATAGGGAGGGGTGTAGGGGCTGGAGGAGTTTACAGAGATAGGGAGGGGTGTAGGGGCTGGAGGAGGTTACAGATTTAGGGAGCGGTGTAGGGACTGGAGCAGGTTACAGACATAGGGAGTCGTGTAGGGGCTGGAGGAGTTTACAGAGATAGGGAGGGGTGTAGGGGTTGGAGGAGGTTACAGAGATAGGGAGGGGTGTAGGGGCTGGAGGAGGTTACAGAGATAGGGAGGTCTGTCTGGGCTGTAGGGTGTTACAGATATAGGGAGGGGTGTTGGGGCTGGAGGAGGTGACAGAGATAGGGAGGGGTGTAGGAGCTGGAGGCGGTGACAGAGATAGGGAGGGGTGTAGGGGCTGGAGGAGGTGAGAGAGATAGGGAGGTGTGTGGGCGCCGGAGCAGGTGACAGAGAGAGGGAGGGGAGTAGGGGCTGGAGGAGGTTACAAAGATAGGGAGGGGAGTTTACAGAGATAGGGAGGGGTGTAGGGGCTGGAGGAGGTACAGAGATAGGGAGTTCAGTTGGGGCTGGAGGAGGTTACAGAGATAGGGAGTGGTGTAGGGGCTGGAGGAGGTTACAGAGATAGGGAGGGGTGTAGGGGGCTGGAGGAGGTGACAGACAGGGAGTAGTGTTGTGGCTGGAGGAGGTTACAGAGATAGGGAGGCGTGTAGGGGCTGAAGGAGGTCACTGAGATAGGGAGGTGTCTAGGTGCTGGAGGAGTTGACAGGGAGCGGGTTGTAGGGGCTTGAGGAGGTTACAGTGATAGGGAGGGGAGTAGGGTCTGGAGGCGGTTACAGAGATAGGGAGGTGAGTAGGGGCTGGAGGAGGTTACAGAGATAGGGAGGGGTGTAGGGGCTGGAGGAGGTTACAGAGATAGGGAGGGGTGTAGGGACTGTAGGAGGTTAGAGAGGGAGGGGTGTAGGGGGCTGGAGGAGGTGTCAGAGATTGGGACGGTTGTGGGGCTGGAGGAGGTTACAGAGATAGGGAGGGTGTAGGGGCTGGAGGAGGTTCCAGAGATGGGGAAGGGTGTAGGGGCTGGAGGAGGTTACAGAGATAGGGAGGGGTGTAGGGGCTGGAGGAGGTTACAGATATAGGGAGCGGTGTAGGGACTGGAGCAGGTTACAGAGATAGGGAGTTGTGTAGTGGCTGGAGGAGGTTACAGAGATAGGGAGGGGTGTAGGGGCTGGAGGAGGTGACAGAGATAGGGAGGGGTGTAGGGGCTGGAGGAGGTTACAGAGATAGGAATGTAGTGGCTGGAGGAGGTTACAGAGATAGGGAGGGGTGTAGGGGCTGGAGGAGGTTACAGAGACATGGAGGGGTGTTGGGTTTGGAGGAGGTGACAGAGATAGGGAGGGGTGTAGGAGCTGGAGGCGGTGACAGAGATAGGGCGGGGTGTAGGGGCTGGAGGAGGTGAGAGAGAGAGGGAGGGGTGTAGGAGCTGGAGGAGGTTACGGAAATAGGGAGGGGTGTAGGGGCTGGAGGAGGTTACAGATATAGGGAGAGGTGTAGGGGCTGGAGGAGGTTACAGAGATAGGGAGGGGTGTCGGGGCTGGAGGAGTTTACAGAGATCGGGAGATCAGTTGGGGCTGGAGGAGGTTACAGAGATATGGAGTGGTGTAGGGGCTGGAGGAGGTTACAGAGATAGGGAGGGGTGCAGGGGGCTGGAGGAGGTGACAGACTGGGAGTAGTGTAGTGGCTGGAGGAGGTTACAGAGATAGGGAGGGGTGTAGGGGGCTGGAGGAGGTTACAGAAATAGGGAGGTGAGTAGGAGCTGGAGGAGGTTACAGAGATAGGGAGAGGTGTAGGGGCTGAAGGAGTTCACAGAGATAGGGAGGTGTCTAGGTGCTGGAGGAGTTGACAGGGAGCGGGGTGTAGGGGCTTGAGGAGGTGACAGAGTTTGGGACGGTTGTGGGGCTGGAGGAGGTTACAGAGATCGGGAGGGGTGTTGGCAGTGGAGGAGGTTACAGAGATAGGGAGGGTGTAGGGGCTGGAGGAGGTTCCAGAGATGGGGAAGTGTGTAGGGGCTTGAGGAGGTTACAGTGATAGGGAGGGGAGTAGGGGCTGGAGGAGGTTACAGAGATAGGGAGGTGAGTAGGGGCTGGAGGAGGTTACAGAGATAGGGAGGGGTGTAGGGGCTGTGGGAGGTTACAGAGATAGGGAGGGGTGTTGGGGCTGTGGGAGGTTACAGAGATAGGGAGGGGTGTAGGGGCTGGAGGAGGTGACAGAGATTGGGACGGTTGTGGGGCTGGAGGAGATTACAGAGAAAGGGAGGGGTGTTGGGGCTGGAGGAGGTTACAGAGATAGGGAGGTGAGTAGGGGCTGGAGGAGGTTACAGATATCGGGAGCGGTGTAGGGACTGGAGCAGGTTACAGAGATCGGGAGTCGTGTAGTGGCTGGAGGAGGTGACAGAGATAGGGAGGGGTGTAGGGTCTGGAGGAGGTTACAGAGATAGGGGTGTAGTGGCTGGAGGAGTTTACAGAGACATGGAGGGGTGTAGGGGCTGGAGGAGGTTACAGAGATAGGGGTGTAGTGGCTGGAGGAGTTTACAGAGATAGGGAGGGGTGTCGGGGCTGGAGGAGGTAACAGATATGGAGGGGCGTAGGGGCTGGTGGAGGTGACAGATAGAGGGGTGTAGGAGCTGGAGGAGGTGACGGAGAGAGGGAGGGGTGTTGGGGCTGGAGGAGGTGACATAGATAGGGAGGGGTGTAGGGGCTGGAGGAGGTGACAGAGGGAGGGAGGGGTGTAGGGGCTGGAGGAGTTTACAGAGATTGTGAGCGGTGTACGGGGCCGGAGGAGGTTTCAGAGATAGGGATGAGTGTAGGGGCCAGAGGAGGTTACACAGATAGGGAGGGGTGTAGGGGCTGGAGGAGGTAACAGATATGGAGGGGTGTAGGGGCCGGAGGAGTTTACAGAGATTGTGAGCGGTGTACGGGGCCGGAGGAGGTTTCAGAGATAGGGAGGAGTGTAGGGGCTGGAGGAGATTACAGAGACAGGGAGGGGTGTTGCGTTTGGAGGAGGTGACAGAGATAGGGAGGGGTGTCGGGGCTGGAGGAGGTTACAGAGATAGGGAGGGGTGTAGGGGCTGGAGGAGTTTACAGAGATAGGGAGGGGTGTAGGGGCTGGAGGAGGTTACAGATTTAGGGAGCGGTGTAGGGACTGGAGCAGGTTACAGACATAGGGAGTCGTGTAGGGGCTGGAGGAGTTTACAGAGATTGGGAGGGGTGTAGAGGCTGGAGGAGATTACAGAGACATGGAGGGGTGTTGGGTTTGGAGGAGGTGACAGAGATAGGGAGGGGTGTAGGGGCTGGAGGAGGTTGCAGAGATAGGAATGATTGTGGGGGGGCTGGAGGAGGTTACAGAAATAGGGAAGTCAGTAGGAGCTGGAGGAGGTTACAGAGATAGGGAGGCGTGTAGGGGCTGAAGGAGGTCACTGAGATAGGGAGGTGTCTAGGTGCTGGAGGAGTTGACAGGGAGCGGGGTGTAGGGGCTTGAGGAGGTTACAGAGATAGGGAGGTGAGTAGGGGCTGGAGCAGGTTACAGAGATAGGGAGAGGTGTAGGGGCTGGAGGAGGTGTCAGAGATTGGGACGGTTGTGGGGCTGGAGGAGGTTACAAAGATAGGGAGGGGTGTTGGCAGTGGAGGAGGTTACAGACATAGGGAGGGTGTAGGGGCTGGAGGAGGTTCCAGAGATAGGGAGGGGTGTCGGGGCTGGAGGAGGTTACAGATATAGGGAGCGGTGTAGGGACTGGAGCAGGTTACAGAGATAGGGAGTCGTGTAGTGGCTGGAGGATGTTACAGAGATAGGGAGGGGTGTAGGGCCTGGAGGAGGTTACAGAGACAGGGAGGGGTGTAGGGGTTGGAGGAGGTGACAGAGATAGGGAGGGATGTAGTGGCTGGAGGAGGTTACAGAGATAGGGAGGGGTTTAGGGGCTGGAGGAGGTGACAGATAGGGAGGGGCGTAGGGGCTGGAGGAGGTGACATAGAGGGGAGTAGGAGCTGGAGGAGGTGACGGAGAGAGGGCGGGGTGTTGGGGCTGGAGGAGGTGACATACATAGGGACGGGTGTAGTGGCTCAAGGAGGTGACAGAGATAGGGAGGTGTGTAGGGGCTGGAGGAGGTTACAGACATAGGGAGGGGTTTACGGGTTGGAGGAGGTTATAGAGATAGGGAGGGGTGTACGGGGCTGGAGGAGGTGACAGAGAGGGAGGGATGTAGGGGCTGGAGGCGGTTACAGAGATAGGCAGGAGTGTAGGGGTTGGAGGAGGTGACAGAGATAGGGCGGGGTGTAGGGGCTGGAGGAGGTGAGAGAGAGAGGGAGGGGTGTAGGAGCTGGAGGAGGTTACGGAAATAGGGAGGGGTGTAGGGGCTGGAGGAGGTTACAGAGATAGGGAGAGGTGTAGGGGCTGGAGGAGGTTACAGAGACAGTGAGTGGTGTTGGGGCTGGAGGAGGTTACAGAGATCGGGAGATCAGTTGGGGCTGGAGGAGGTTACAGAGATAGGGAGTGGTGTAGGGGCTGGAGGAGGTTACAGAGATAGGGAGGGGTGTAGGGGGCTGGAGGAGGTGACAGACTGGGTGTAGTGTAGTGGCAGGAGGAGGTTACAGAGATAGGGAGGGGTGTAGGGGGCTGGAGGAGGTTACAGAAATAGGGAGGTGAGTAGGAGCTGGAGGAGGTTACAGAGATAGGGAGGCGTGTAGGGGCTGAAGGAGTTCACAGAGATAGGGAGGTGTCTAGGTGCTGGAGGAGTTGACAGGGAGCGGGGTGTAGGGGCTTGAGGAGGTTACAGAGATAGGGAGGTGAGTTGGGGCTGGAGGAGGTGACAGAGATTGGGACGGTTGTGGGGCTGGAGGAGGTTACAGAGATAGGGAGGGGTGTTGGGGCTGGAGGAGGTTACAGAGATAGGGGTGTAGTGGCTGGAGGAGTTTACAGAGATAGGGAGGGGTGTAGGGGCTGGAGGAAGTAACAGATATGGAGGGGCGTAGGGGCTGGAGGAGGTGACAGAGAGAGGGGTGTAGGAGCTGGAGGAGGTGACGGAGAGAGGGAGGGGTGTTGGGGCTGGAGGAGGTGACATAGATAGGGAGGGGTGTAGGGGCTGGAGGAGGTGACAGAGGGAGGGAGGGGTGTAGTGGCTGGAGGAGTTTACAGAGATTGTGAGCGGTGTACGGGGCCGGAGGAGGTTTCAGAGATAGGGAGGAGTGTAGGGGCCGGAGGAGGTTACAGAGATATGGAGGGGTGTAGGGGCTGGAGGAGTTGACAGGGAGCGGGGTGTAGGGGCTTGAGGAGGTTACAGAGATAGGGAGGTGAGTAGGGGCTGGAGGAGGTGACAGAGATTGGGACGGTTGTGGGGCTGGAGGAGGTTACAGAGATAGGGAGGGGTGTTGGCAGTGGAGGAGGTTACAGAGATAGGGAGGGTGTAGGGGCTGGAGGAGGTTACAGAGATGGGGAAGTGTGTAGGGGCTTGAGGAGGTTACAGTGATAGGGAGGGGATTAGGGGCTGGAGGAGGTTACAGAGATAGGGAGGTGAGTAGGGGCTGGAGGAGGTTACAGAGATAGGGAGGGGTGTAGGGGCTGTGGGAGGTTACAGAGATAGGGAGGGGTGTAGGGGCTGGAGGAGGTGACAGAGATTGGGAGGTGTGTTGGCAGTGGAGGAGGTTACAGATATAGGGAGCGGTGTAGGGACTGGAGCAGGTTACAGAGATCGGGAGTCGTGTAGTGGCTGGAGGAGGTGACAGAGATAGGGAGGGGTGTAGGGGCTGGAGGAGGTTACAGAGATAGGGGTGTAGTGGCTGGAGGAGTTTACAGAGATAGGGAGGGGTGTAGGGGCTGGAGGAGGTTACAGAGATAGGGGTGTAGTGGCTGGAGGAGTTTACAGAGATAGGGAGGGGTGTAGGGGCTGGAGGAAGTAACAGATATGGAGGGGCGTAGGGGCTGGAGGAGGTGACAGAGAGAGGGGTGTAGGAGCTGGAGGAGGTGACGGAGAGAGGGAGGGGTGTTGGGGCTGGAGGAGGTGACATAGATAGGGAGGGGTGTAGGGGCTGGAGGAGGTGACAGAGGGAGGGAGGGGTGTAGTGGCTGGAGGAGTTTACAGAGATTGTGAGCGGTGTACGGGGCCGGAGGAGGTTTCAGAGATAGGGAGGAGTGTAGGGGCCGGAGGAGGTTACAGAGATATGGAGGGGTGTAGGGGCTGGAGGAGGTGACAGAGATAGGGAGGGGTGTACGGGGTTGGAGGAGGTTACAGAGATAGTGAGGGGTGTAGGGGCTGGAGAGGGGTTACAGAGATAGGGTGGGGTGTACGGGGCTGGAGGAGGTTACAATGATAGGGAGGGGTGTAGGGGCTGGTGGAGGTTACAGAGATAGGGAGGGGTGTAGGGGCTGGAGGAGTTTACAGAGATAGGGAGGTGTGTTGGGGCTGGAGGAGGTTACAGAGATAGGGAGGTGTGTAGGGGTTGGAGGAGGTTACAGAGATAAGGAGTGGTGTAGGGGCTGGAGGAGGTTACAGAGATAGGGAGGTGTGTCGGGGCCGGAGGGTGTTACAGATATAGGGAGGGATGTAGGGGCTGGAGCAGTTTACAGAGATAGGGAGGGGTGTCGGGGCTGGAGGAGGTTACAGAGATAGGGAGGGGTGTAGGGGCTGGAGGAGGTTACAGATATAGGGAGCGGTGTAGGGACTGGAGCAGGTTACAGAGATAGGGAGTCGTGTAGTGGCTGGAGGATGTTACAGAGATAGGGAGGGGTGTAGGGCCTGGAGGAGGTTACAGAGACAGGGAGGGGTGTAGGGGTTGGAGGAGGTGACAGAGATAGGGAGGGATGTAGTGGCTGGAGGAGGTTACAGAGATAGGGAGGGGTTTAGGGGCTGGAGGAGGTGACAGATAGGGAGGGGCGTAGGGGCTGGAGGAGGTGACATAGAGGGGAGTAGGAGCTGGAGGAGGTGACGGAGAGAGGGCGGGGTGTTGGGGCTGGAGGAGGTGACATACATAGGGACGGGTGTAGTGGCTCAAGGAGGTGACAGAGATAGGGAGGTGTGTAGGGGCTGGAGGAGGTTACAGACATAGGGAGGGGTTTACGGGTTGGAGGAGGTTATAGAGATAGGGAGGGGTGTACGGGGCTGGAGGAGGTGACAGAGAGGGAGGGATGTAGGGGCTGGAGGCGGTTACAGAGATAGGCAGGAGTGTAGGGGTTGGAGGAGGTGACAGAGATAGGGCGGGGTGTAGGGGCTGGAGGAGGTGAGAGAGAGAGGGAGGGGTGTAGGAGCTGGAGGAGGTTACGGAAATAGGGAGGGGTGTAGGGGCTGGAGGAGGTTACAGAGATAGGGAGAGGTGTAGGGGCTGGAGGAGGTTACAGAGACAGTGAGTGGTGTTGGGGCTGGAGGAGGTTACAGAGATCGGGAGATCAGTTGGGGCTGGAGGAGGTTACAGAGATAGGGAGTGGTGTAGGGGCTGGAGGAGGTTACAGAGATAGGGAGGGGTGTAGGGGGCTGGAGGAGGTGACAGACTGGGTGTAGTGTAGTGGCAGGAGGAGGTTACAGAGATAGGGAGGGGTGTAGGGGGCTGGAGGAGGTTACAGAAATAGGGAGGTGAGTAGGAGCTGGAGGAGGTTACAGAGATAGGGAGGCGTGTAGGGGCTGAAGGAGTTCACAGAGATAGGGAGGTGTCTAGGTGCTGGAGGAGTTGACAGGGAGCGGGGTGTAGGGGCTTGAGGAGGTTACAGAGATAGGGAGGTGAGTTGGGGCTGGAGGAGGTGACAGAGATTGGGACGGTTGTGGGGCTGGAGGAGGTTACAGAGATAGGGAGGGGTGTTGGGGCTGGAGGAGGTTACAGAGATAGGGGTGTAGTGGCTGGAGGAGTTTACAGAGATAGGGAGGGGTGTAGGGGCTGGAGGAAGTAACAGATATGGAGGGGCGTAGGGGCTGGAGGAGGTGACAGAGAGAGGGGTGTAGGAGCTGGAGGAGGTGACGGAGAGAGGGAGGGGTGTTGGGGCTGGAGGAGGTGACATAGATAGGGAGGGGTGTAGGGGCTGGAGGAGGTGACAGAGGGAGGGAGGGGTGTAGTGGCTGGAGGAGTTTACAGAGATTGTGAGCGGTGTACGGGGCCGGAGGAGGTTTCAGAGATAGGGAGGAGTGTAGGAGCCGGAGGAGGTTACAGAGATATGGAGGGGTGTAGGGGCTGGAGGAGTTGACAGGGAGCGGGGTGTAGGGGCTTGAGGAGGTTACAGAGATAGGGAGGTGAGTAGGGGCTGGAGGAGGTGACAGAGATTGGGACGGTTGTGGGGCTGGAGGAGGTTACAGAGATAGGGAGGGGTGTTGGCAGTGGAGGAGGTTACAGAGATAGGGAGGGTGTAGGGGCTGGAGGAGGTTACAGAGATGGGGAAGTGTGTAGGGGCTTGAGGAGGTTACAGTGATAGGGAGGGGATTAGGGGCTGGAGGAGGTTACAGAGATAGGGAGGTGAGTAGGGGCTGGAGGAGGTTACAGAGATAGGGAGGGGTGTAGGGGCTGTGGGAGGTTACAGAGATAGGGAGGGGTGTAGGGGCTGGAGGAGGTGACAGAGATTGGGAGGTGTGTTGGCAGTGGAGGAGGTTACAGATATAGGGAGCGGTGTAGGGACTGGAGCAGGTTACAGAGATCGGGAGTCGTGTAGTGGCTGGAGGAGGTGACAGAGATAGGGAGGGGTGTAGGGGCTGGAGGAGGTTACAGAGATAGGGGTGTAGTGGCTGGAGGAGTTTACAGAGATAGGGAGGGGTGTAGGGGCTGGAGGAGGTTACAGAGATAGGGGTGTAGTGGCTGGAGGAGTTTACAGAGATAGGGAGGGGTGTAGGGGCTGGAGGAAGTAACAGATATGGAGGGGCGTAGGGGCTGGAGGAGGTGACAGAGAGAGGGGTGTAGGAGCTGGAGGAGGTGACGGAGAGAGGGAGGGGTGTTGGGGCTGGAGGAGGTGACATAGATAGGGAGGGGTGTAGGGGCTGGAGGAGGTGACAGAGGGAGGGAGGGGTGTAGTGGCTGGAGGAGTTTACAGAGATTGTGAGCGGTGTACGGGGCCGGAGGAGGTTTCAGAGATAGGGAGGAGTGTAGGGGCCGGAGGAGGTTACAGAGATATGGAGGGGTGTAGGGGCTGGAGGAGGTGACAGAGATAGGGAGGGGTGTACGGGGTTGGAGGAGGTTACAGAGATAGTGAGGGGTGTAGGGGCTGGAGAGGGGTTACAGAGATAGGGTGGGGTGTACGGGGCTGGAGGAGGTTACAATGATAGGGAGGGGTGTAGGGGCTGGTGGAGGTTACAGAGATAGGGAGGGGTGTAGGGGCTGGAGGAGTTTACAGAGATAGGGAGGTGTGTTGGGGCTGGAGGAGGTTACAGAGATAGGGAGGTGTGTAGGGGTTGGAGGAGGTTACAGAGATAAGGAGTGGTGTAGGGGCTGGAGGAGGTTACAGAGATAGGGAGGTGTGTCGGGGCCGGAGGGTGTTACAGATATAGGGAGGGATGTAGGGGCTGGAGCAGTTTACAGAGATAGGGAGGGGTGTCGGGGCTGGAGGAGGTTACAGAGATAGGGAGGGGTGTAGGGGCTGGAGGAGTTCACAGATAGAGGGAGGGGTGTAGGGGCTGGAGGAGGTTACAGATTTAGGGAGCGGTGTAGGGACTGGAGCAGGTTACAGACATAGTGAGTCGTGTAGGGGCTGGAGGAGTTTACAGAGATAGGGAGGGGTGCAGGGGCTGGAGGAGGTTACAGAGATAGGGAGGGGTGTAGGGGTTGGAGGAGGTTACAGAGATAGGGAGGGGTGTAGGGGCTGGAGGAGGTTACAGAGATAGGGAGGTGTGTCTGGGCCGTAGGGTGTTACAGATATAGGGAGGGATGTAGTGGCTGGAGGAGGTTACAGAGATAGGGAGGGGTGTAGGAGCTGGAGGAGGTGACAGAGAAAGGGAGGGGTGTTGGGGCTGGAGGAGGTGACAGAGATAGGGAGGGGTGTAGGAGCTGGAGGCGGTGACAGAGATAGGGAGGGGTGTAGGGGCTGGAGGAGGTGAGAGAGATAGGGAGGTGTGTAGGCGCCGGAGGAGGTGACAGAGAGAGGGAGGGGAGTAGGCGCTGGAGGAGGTTACAAAGATAGGGAGGGGTGTAGGGGCTGGAGGAGGTTTCAGAGATAGGGAGGGGTGTAGGGGCTGGAGGAGGTTCAGAGATAGGGAGTTCAGTTGGGGATGGAGGAGGTTACAGAGATAGGGAGTGGTGTAGGGGCTGGAGGAGGTTACAGAGATAGGGAGGGGTGTAGGGGGCTGGAGGAGGTGACAGACAGGGAGTAGTGTTGTGGCTGGAGGAGGTTACAGACATAGGAAGGTGTGTAGGGGGCTGGAGGAGGTTACAGAAAGGGAGGTGAGTAGGAGCTGGAGGAGGTTACAGAGATAGGGAGGCGTGTAGGGGCTGAAGGAGGTCACTGAGATAGGGAGGTGTCTAGGTGCTGGAAGAGTTGACAGGGAGCGGGGTGTAGGGGCTTGAGGCGGTTACAGTGATAGGGAGGGGAGTAGGGTCTGGAGGCGGTTACAGAGATAGGGAGGTGAGTAGGGGCTGGAGGAGGTTACAGAGATAGGGAGGGGTGTAGGGGCTGGAGGAGGTTACAGAGATAGGGAGGGGTGTAGGGACTGTCGGAGGTTACAGAGATAGGGAGGGGTGTAGGGGGCTGGAGGAGGTGTCAGAGATTGGGACGGTTGTGGGGCTGGAGGAGGTTACAGAGATAGGGAGGGTGTAGGGGCTGGAGGAGGTTCCAGAGATGGGGAAGGGTGTAGGGGCTGGAGGAGGTTACAGAGATAGGGAGGGGTGTTTGGGCTGGAGGAGGTTACAGATATAGGGAGCGGTGTAGGGGCTGGAGCAGGTTACAGAGATTGGGAGGGGTGTAGGGGCTGGAGGAGATTACAGAGACATGGAGGGGTGTTGGGTTTGGAGGAGGTGACAGAGATAGGGAGGGGTGTAGGGGCTGGAGGAGGTTACAGAGATAGGGATGTAGTGGCTGGAGGAGGTTACAGAGATAGGGAGGGATGTAGTGGCTGGAGGAGGTTACAGAGATAGGGAGGGGTTCAGGGGCTGGAGGAGGTGACAGATAGGGAGGGGCGTAGGGGCTGGAGGAGGTGACATAGAGGGGAGTCGGAGCTGGAGGAGGTGACGGAGAGAGGGCGGGGTGTTGGGGCTGGAGGAGGTGACATAGATAGGGACGGGTGTAGGGGCTCAAGGAGGTGACAGAGATAGGGAGGTGTGTAGGGTCTGCAGGAGGTTGCAGACAGAGGGAGGGGTTTACGGGTTGGAGGAGGTTACAGAGATAGGGAGGGTTGTAGGGGCTGGAGGAGGTGACAGAGAGAGGGAGGGGTGTAGGAGCTGGAGGAGTTTACGGAAATAGGGAGGGGTGTAGGGGCTGGAGGCGGTTACAGATAGGGAGAGGTGTAGGGGCTGGAGGAGGTTACAGAGATAGTGAGTGGTGTAGGGGCTGGAGGAGGTTACAGAGATAGGGAGGTGAGTAGGGGCTGGAGGAGGTTACAGAGATGGGGAGGGGTGTAGGGGCTGGAGGAGGTTACAGTGATAGGGAGGGGAGTAGGGGCTGGAGGAGGTTACAGAGATAGGGAGGTGAGTAGGGGCTGGAGGAGGTGACAGAGATTGGGACGGTTGTGGGGCTGGAGGAGATTACAGAGATAGGGAGGGGTGTTGGCAGTGGAGGAGGTTACAGAGATGGGGAAGGGTGTTGGGGCTGGAGGAGGTTACAGAGATAGGGAGGTGAGTAGGGGCTGGAGGAGGTTACAGATATAGGGAGCGGTGTAGGGACTGGAGCAGGTTACAGAGATCGGGAGTCGTGTAGGGGCTGGAGGAGGATACAGAGATAGGGAGGGGTGTAGGCGTTTGAGGAGTTTACAGGGATAGGGAGGGGTGTAGGGCCTGGAGGAGGTTACAGAGACAGGGAGGGGTGTAGGGGTTGGAGGAGGTGACAGAGATAGGGAGGGGTGTAGGGGCTGGAGGAGGTTACAGAGATAGGGGTGTTGTGGCTGGAGGAGTTTACAGAGATAGGGAGGGGTGTAGGGGCTGGAGGAGGTAACAGATATGGAGGGGCGAAGGGGCTGGAGGAGTTGACAGAGAGAGGGGTGTAGGAGCTGGAGGAGGTGACGGAGAGAGGGAGGGGTGTTGGGGCTGGAGGAGGTGACATAGATAGGGAGGGGTGTAGGGGCTGGAGGAGGTTACAGAGGGAGGGAGGGGTGTAGGGGCTGGAGGTGTTTACAGAGATTGTGAGCGGTGTACGGGGCCGGAGGAGGTTTCAGAGATAGGGAGGAGTGTAGGGGCCGGAGGAGGTTACAGAGATAGGGAGGGGTGTAGGGGCCGGAGGAGGTGACAGAGATAGGGAGGGGTGTACGGGGCTGGAGGAGGTTACAGAGATAGGGAGGGGTGTAGGGGCTGGAGGAGATTACAGAGACAGGGAGGGGTGTTGCGTTTGGAGGAGGTGACAGAGATAGGGAGGGTTGTCGGGGCTGGAGGAGGTTACAGAGATAGGGAGGGGTGGAGGGGCTGGAGGAGTTTACAGAGATAGGGAGGGGTGTAGGGGCTGGAGGAGGTTACAGATTTAGGGAGCGGTGTAGGGACTGGAGCAGGTTACAGACATAGGGAGTCGTGTAGGGGCTGGAGGAGGTTACAGAGATAGGGAGGTGTGTAGGGGTTGGAGGAGGTTACAGAGATAAGGAGTGGTGTAGGGGCTGGAGGAGGTTACAGAGATAGGGAGGTGTGTCGGGGCCGGAGGGTGTTACAGATATAGGGAGGGATGTAGGGGCTGGAGCAGTTTACAGAGATAGGGAGGGGTGTCGGGGCTGGAGGAGGTTACAGAGATAGGGAGGGGTGTAGGGGCTGGAGGAGTTCACAGATAGAGGGAGGGGTGTAGGGGCTGGAGGAGGTTACAGATTTAGGGAGCGGTGTAGGGACTGGAGCAGGTTACAGACATAGTGAGTTGTGTAGGGGCTGGAGGAGTTTACAGAGATAGGGAGGGGTGCAGGGGCTGGAGGAGGTTACAGAGATAGGGAGGGGTGTAGGGGTTGGAGGAGGTTACAGAGATAGGGAGGGGTGTAGGGGCTGGAGGAGGTTACAGAGATAGGGAGGTGTGTCTGGGCCGTAGGGTGTTACAGATATAGGGAGGGATGTAGTGGCTGGAGGAGGTTACAGAGATAGGGAGGGGTGTAGGAGCTGGAGGAGGTGACAGAGAAAGGGAGGGGTGTTGGGGCTGGAGGAGGTGACAGAGATAGGGAGGGGTGTAGGAGCTGGAGGCGGTGACAGAGATAGGGAGGGGTGTAGGGGCTGGAGGAGGTGAGAGAGATAGGGAGGTGTGTAGGCGCCGGAGGAGGTGACAGAGAGAGGGAGGGGAGTAGGCGCTGGAGGAGGTTACAAAGATAGGGAGGGGTGTAGGGGCTGGAGGAGGTTTCAGAGATAGGGAGGGGTGTAGGGGCTGGAGGAGGTTCAGAGATAGGGAGTTCAGTTGGGGATGGAGGAGGTTACAGAGATAGGGAGTGGTGTAGGGGCTGGAGGAGGTTACAGAGATAGGGAGGGGTGTAGGGGGCTGGAGGAGGTGACAGACAGGGAGTAGTGTTGTGGCTGGAGGAGGTTACAGACATAGGAAGGTGTGTAGGGGGCTGGAGGAGGTTACAGAAAGGGAGGTGAGTAGGAGCTGGAGGAGGTTACAGAGATAGGGAGGCGTGTAGGGGCTGAAGGAGGTCACTGAGATAGGGAGGTGTCTAGGTGCTGGAGGAGTTGACAGGGAGCGGGGTGTAGGGGCTTGAGGCGGTTACAGTGATAGGGAGGGGAGTAGGGTCTGGAGGCGGTTACAGAGATAGGGAGGTGAGTAGGGGCTGGAGGAGGTTACAGAGATAGGGAGGGGTGTAGGGGCTGGAGGAGGTTACAGAGATAGGGAGGGGTGTAGGGACTGTAGGAGGTTACAGAGATAGGGAGGGGTGTAGGGGGCTGGAGGAGGTGTCAGAGATTGGAACGGTTGTGGGGCTGGAGGAGGTTACAGAGATAGGGAGGGTGTAGGGGCTGGAGGAGGTTCCAGAGATGGGGAAGGGTGTAGGGGCTGGAGGAGGTTACAGAGATAGGGAGGGGTGTTTGGGCTGGAGGAGGTTACAGATATAGGGAGCGGTGTAGGGGCTGGAGCAGGTTACAGAGATTGGGAGGGGTGTAGGGGCTGGAGGAGATTACAGAGACATGGAGGGGTGTTGGGTTTGGAGGAGGTGACAGAGATAGGGAGGGGTGTAGGGGCTGGAGGAGGTTACAGAGATAGGGATGTAGTGGCTGGAGGAGGTTACAGAGATAGGGAGGGATGTAGTGGCTGGAGGAGGTTACAGAGATAGGGAGGGGTTTAGGGGCTGGAGGAGGTGACAGATAGGGAGGGGCGTAGGGGCTGGAGGAGGTGACATAGAGGGGAGTCGGAGCTGGAGGAGGTGACGGAGAGAGGGCGGGGTGTTGGGGCTGGAGGAGGTGACATAGATAGGGACGGGTGTAGGGGCTCAAGGAGGTGACAGAGATAGGGAGGTGTGTAGGGTCTGCAGGAGGTTGCAGACAGAGGGAGGGGTTTACGGGTTGGAGGAGGTTACAGAGATAGGGAGGGGTGTAGGGGCTGGAGGAGGTGACAGAGAGAGGGAGGGGTGTAGGAGCTGGAGGAGGTTACGGAAATAGGGAGGGGTGTAGGGGCTGGAGGCGGTTACAGATAGGGAGAGGTGTAGGGGCTGGAGGAGGTTACAGAGATAGTGAGTGGTGTAGGGGCTGGAGGAGGTTACAGAGATAGGGAGGTGAGTAGGGGCTGGAGGAGGTTACAGAGATGGGGAGGGGTGTAGGGGCTGGAGGAGGTTACAGTGATAGGGAGGGGAGTAGGGGCTGGAGGAGGTTACAGAGATAGGGAGGTGAGTAGGGGCTGGAGGAGGTGACAGAGATTGGGACGGTTATGGGGCTGGAGGAGGTTACAGAGATAGGGAGGGGTGTAGGGGCTGGAGGAGGTGACAGAGATTGGGACGGTTGTGGGGCTGGAGGAGATTACAGAGATAGGGAGGGGTGTTGGCAGTGGAGGAGGTTACAGAGATGGGGAAGGGTGTTGGGGCTGGAGGAGGTTACAGAGATAGGGAGGTGAGTAGGGGCTGGAGGAGGTTACAGATATAGGGAGCGGTGTAGGGACTGGAGCAGGTTACAGAGATCGGGAGTCGTGTAGGGGCTGGAGGAGGATACAGAGATAGGGAGGGGTGTAGGCGTTTGAGGAGTTTACAGGGATAGGGAGGGGTGTAGGGCCTGGAGGAGGTTACAGAGACAGGGAGGGGTGTAGGGGTTGGAGGAGGTGACAGAGATAGGGAGGGGTGTAGGGGCTGGAGGAGGTTACAGAGATAGGGGTGTAGTGGCTGGAGGAGTTTACAGAGATAGGGAGGGGTGTTGGGGCTGGAGGAGGTTACAGAGATAGGGGTGTAGTGGCTGGAGGAGTTTACAGAGATAGGGAGGGGTGTAGGGGCTGGAGGAGGTAACAGATATGGAGGGGCGTAGGGGCTGGAGGAGTTGACAGAGAGAGGGGTGTAGGAGCTGGAGGAGGTGACGGAGAGAGGGAGGGGTGTTGGGGCTGGAGGAGGTGACATAGATAGGGAGGGGTGTAGGGGCTGGAGGAGGTTACAGAGGGAGGGAGGGGTGTAGGGGCTGGAGGAGTTTACAGAGATTGTGAGCGGTGTACGGGGCCGGAGGAGGTTTCAGAGATAGGGAGGAGTGTAGGGGCCGGAGGAGGTTACAGAGATAGGGAGGGGTGTAGGGGCCGGAGGAGGTGACAGAGATAGGGAGGGGTGTACGGGGCTGGAGGAGGTTACAGAGATAGGGAGGGGTGTAGGGGCTGGAGGAGATTACAGAGACAGGGAGGGGTGTTGCGTTTGGAGGAGGTGACAGAGATAGGGAGGGTTGTCGGGGCTGGAGGAGGTTACAGAGATAGGGAGGGGTGGAAGGGCTGGAGGAGTTTACAGAGATAGGGAGGGGTGTAGGGGCTGGAGGAGGTTACAGATTTAGGGAGCGGTGTAGGGACTGGAGCAGGTTACAGACATAGGGAGTCGTGTAGGGGCTGGAGGAGTTTACAGAGATAGGGAGGGGTGTAGAGGCTGGAGGAGATCACAGAGACATGGAGGGGTGTTGGGTTTGGAGGAGGTGACAGAGATAGGGAGGGGTGTAGGGTCTGGAGGAGGTTACACAGATAGGGATGTAGTGGCTGGAGGAGGTTACAGAGATAGGGAGGGGTGTAGGGGCTCAAGGAGGTGACAGAGATAGGAAGGGGGGTAGGGGTTGGAGGAGTTTACAGAGATTGGGAGGGGTGTACGGCGCTGGAGGATGTTATAGAGATAGGGACGGGTGTAGGGGCTCAAGGAGGTGACAGACATAGGGTGGTGTGTCGGCGTTGGAGGAGTTTACAGAGATTGGGAGGGGATTTGGGGCTGGGGGAGGTTACAGAGATAGGGAGGGGAGTAGGGGCTGGAGGAGGTTACAGAGTTAGGGAGGGGTGTAGGGGCTGGAGGAGTTTACAGAGATAGGGAGGGGTGTAGAGGCTGGTGGAGATTACAGAGACATGGAGGGGTGTTGGGTTTGGAGGAGGTGACAGAGATAGGGAGGGATGTAGTGGCTGGAGGAGGTTACAGAGATAGGGAGGGGTGTAGGGACTGTAGGAGGTTACAGAGATAGGGAGTGGTGTAGGGGGCTGGAGGAGGTGTCAGAGATTGGGACGGTTGTGGGGCTGGAGGAGGTTACAGAGATAGGGAGGGTGTAGGGGCTGGAGGAGGTTCCAGAGATGGGGAAGGGTGTACGGGCTGGAGGAGGTTACAGATATAGGGAGCGGTGTAGGGACTGGAGCAGTTTACAGAGATAGGGAGTCGTGTAGTGGCTGGAGGAGGTTACAGAGATAGGGAGGGGTGTAGGGGCTGGAGGAGGTTACAGAGATAGGGAGGGGTGTAGGGGCTGGAGCAGGTTACAGAGATTGGGAGGGGTGTAGGGGCTGGAGGAGATTACAGAGACATGGAGGGGTGTTGGGTTTGGAGGAGGTGACAGAGATAGGGAGGGGTGTAGGGGCTGGAGGAGGTTACAGAGATAGGGATGTAGTGGCTGGAGGAGGTTACAGAGATAGGGAGGGGTGTAGGGGCTCAAGGAGGTGACAGAGATAGGGAGGGGGGTAGGGGTTGGAGGAGTTTACAGAGATTGCGAGGGGTGTACGGGGCTGGAGGATGTTAGAGAGATAGGGACGGGTGTAGGGGCTCAAGGAGGTGACAGACATAGGGTGGTGTGTCGGCGTTGGAGGAGTTTACAGAGATTGGGAGGGGATTTGGGGCTGGAGGAGTTTACAGAGATAGGGTGGGGTGTAGGGGCTGGAGGAGGTTACAGAGATAGGGAGGGGAGTAGGGGCTGGGGGAGGTTACAGAGATAGGGAGGGGAGTAGGGGCTGGAGGAGGTTACAGAGATAGGGACGGGTGTAGGGGCTGGAGGAGGTTACAGTGATAGGGAGGGGTGTAGGGGCTGGAGGAGGTACAGAGATAGGGAGTTCAGTTGGGGCTGGAGGAGGTTACAGAGATAGGGAGTGGTGTAGGGACTGGAGCAGGTTACAGAGATAGGGCGTCGTGTAGTGGCTGGAGGATGTTACAGTTATAGGGAGGGGTGTAGGGCCTGGAGGAGGTTACAGAGACAGGGAGGGGTGTAGGGGTTGGAGGAGGTGACAGAGATAGGGAGGGATGTAGTGGCTGGAGGAGGTTACAGAGATAGGGAGGGGTTTAGGGGCTGGAGGAGGTGACAGATAGGGAGGGGCGTAGGGGCTGGAGGAGGTGACCTAGAGGGGAGTAGGAGCTGGAGGAGGTGACGGAGAGAGGGCGGGGTGTTGGGGCTGGAGGAGGTGACATAGATAGGGACGGGTGTAGGGGCTCAAGGAGGTGACAGAGATAGGGAGGTGCGTAGGGTCTGCAGGAGGTTGCAGACATAGGGAGGGGTTTACGGGTTGGAGGAGGTTATAGAGATAGGGAGGGGTGTACGGGGCTGAAGGAGGTGACAGAGAGGGAGGGATGTAGGTGCTGGAGGCGGTTACAGAGATAGGGAGGGGTGTAGGAGCTGGAGGAGGTTACAGAGATAGGGAGGGGTGTAGGGGCTGGAGGAGGTGACAGAGATAGGGCGGGGTGTAGGGGCTGGAGGAGGTGAGAGAGAGAGGGAGGGGTGTAGGAGCTGGAGGAGGTTACGGAAATAGGGAGGGGTGTAGGGGCTGGAGGAGGTTACAGAGATAGGGAGAGGTGTAGGGGCTGGAGGAGGTTACAGAGATAGTGAGTGGTGTAGGGGCTGGAGGAGGTTACAGAGATAGGGTGGTGAGTAGGGGCTGGAGGAGGTTACAGAGATGGGGAGGGGTGTAGGGGCTGGAGGAGGTTACAGTGATAGGGAGGGGAGTAGGGGCTGGAGGAGGTTACAGAGATAGGGAGGTGAGTAGGGGCTGGAGGAGGTGACAGAGATTGGGACGGTTGTGGGGCTGGAGGAGGTTACAGAGATAGGGAGGGGTGTTGGCAGTGGAGGAGGTTACAGAGATAGGGAGGGTGTAGGGGCTGGAGGAGGTTCCAGAGATGGGGAAGTGTGTAGGGGCTTGAGGAGGTTACAGTGATAGGGAGGGGAGTAGGGGCTGGAGGAGGTTACAGAGATAGGGAGGGGTGTAGGGGCTGTGGGAGGTTACAGAGATAGGGAGGGGTGTAGGAGCTGGAGGAGGTTACAGAGATAGGGAGGGGTGTAGGGGCTGGAGGAGGTGACAGAGATAGGGCGGGGTGTAGGGGCTGGAGGAGGTGAGAGAGAGAGGGAGGGGTGTAGGAGCTGGAGGAGGTTACGGAAATAGGGAGGGGTGTAGGGGCTGGAGGAGGTTACAGAGATAGGGAGAGGTGTAGGGGCTGGAGGAGGTTACAGAGATAGTGAGTGGTGTAGGGGCTGGAGGAGGTTACAGAGATAGGGTGGTGAGTAGGGGCTGGAGGAGGTTACAGAGATGGGGAGGGGTGTAGGGGCTGGAGGAGGTTACAGTGATAGGGAGGGGAGTAGGGGCTGGAGGAGGTTACAGAGATAGGGAGGTGAGTAGGGGCTGGAGGAGGTGACAGAGATTGGGACGGTTGTGGGGCTGGAGGAGGTTACAGAGATAGGGAGGGGTGTTGGCAGTGGAGGAGGTTACAGAGATAGGGAGGGTGTAGGGGCTGGAGGAGGTTCCAGAGATGGGGAAGTGTGTAGGGGCTTGAGGAGGTTACAGTGATAGGGAGGGGAGTAGGGGCTGGAGGAGGTTACAGAGATAGGGAGGGGTGTAGGGGCTGTGGGAGGTTACAGAGATAGGGAGGGGTGTAGGGGCTGGAGGAGGTGACAGAGATTGGGACGGTTGTGGGGCTGGAGGAGATTACAGAGATAGGGAGGGGTTTTGGCAGTGGAGGAGGTTACAGAGATAGGGAGGGTGTAGGGGTTGGAGGAGGTTCCAGAGATGGGGAAGGGTGTTGGGGCTGGAGGAGGTTACAGAGATAGGGAGGTGAGTAGGGGCTGGAGGAGGTTACAGATATAGGGAGCGGTGTAGGGACTGGAGCAGGTTACAGAGATCGGGAGTCGTGTAGTGGCTGGAGGAGGTTACTCAGATAGGGAGGGGTGTGGGGGCTGGAGGAGGATACAGAGATAGGGAGGGGTGTAGGCGTTTGAGGAGTTTACAGGGATAGGGAGGGGTGTAGGGCCTGGAGGAGGTTACAGAGACAGGGAGGGGTGTAGGGGTTGGAGGAGGTGACAGAGATAGGGAGGGGTGTAGGGGCTGGAGGAGGTTACAGAGATAGGGGTGTAGTGGCTGGAGGAGTTTACAGAGATAGGGAGGTGTGTAGGGGATGGAGGAAGTTACAGACATAGGGAGAGGTTTAGGGGTTGGAGGAGGTTATAGAGATAGGGAGGGGTGTACGGGGCTGGAGGAGGTGACAGAGAGGGAGGGATGTAGGGGCTGGAGGATGTGACAGAGAGAGGGAGGGGTGTAGGAGCTGGAGGAGGTTACGGAAATAGTGAGGGGTGTAGGGGCTGGAGGAGGTTACAGAGATAGGGAGGGGTGTAGGGGCTGGAGGAGGTTACAGAGATAGTGAGTGGTGTTGGGGCTGGAGGAGGTTACAGAGATAGGGAGGGGTGTAGGGGCTGGAGGAGTTTACAGAGATAGGGAGATCAGTTGGGGCTGGAGGAGGTTACAGAGATAGGGAGTGGTGTAGCGGCTGGAGGAGGTTACAGAGATAGGGAGGGGTGTAGGGGCTGGAGGAGGTGACAGAGATAGGGCGGGGTGTAGGGGCTGGAGGAGGTGACAGAGAGAGGGGGGGGTGTAGGAGCTGGAGGAGGTTACGGAAATAGTGAGTGGTGTTGGGGCTGGAGGAGGTTACAGAGATAGGGAGGGCTGTAGGGGCTGGAGGAGGTTACAGAGATAGGGAGATCAGTTGGGGCTGGAGGAGGTTACAGAGATAGGGAGTGGTGTAGCGGCTGGAGGAGGTTACAGAGATAGGGAGGGGTGTAGGGGGCTGGAGGAGGTGACAGACAGGGAGCAGTGTAGTGGCTGGAGGAGGTTAAAGAGATAGGGAGGGGTGTAGGGGGCTGGAGGCGGTTACAGAAATAGGGAGGTGAGTAGGAGCTGGAGGAGCTTACAGAGATAGGGAGGCGTGTAGGGGCTGAAGGAGTTCACAGAGATAGGGAGGTGTCTCGGTGCTGGAGGAGTTGACAGAGAGCGGGGTGTAGGGGCTTGAGGAGGTTACAGTGATAGGGAGGGGAGTAGGGGCTGGAGGAGGTTACAGAGATAGGGAGGTGAGTAGGGGCTGGAGGAGGTTACAGAAATAGGGAGGGGTGTTGGGGCTGTAGGAGGTTACAGAGATAGGGAGGGGTGTAGGGGGCTGGAGGAGGTGACAGAGATTGGGACGGTTGTGGGGCTGGAGGAGGTTACAGAGATAGGGAGGGGTGTTGGCAGTGGAGGAGGTTACAGAGATAGGGAGGGTGTAGGGGCTGGAGGAGGTTCCAGAGATGGGGAAGGGTGTAGGGGCTGGAGGAGTTTACAGATATAGGGAGCGGTGTAGGGACTGGAGCAGGTTACAGAGATAGGGATAAAGACAAAACAAAACTGCGGATGCTGGAAATCCAAAACAAAAACAGAATTACCTGGAAAAACTCAGCAGGTCTGGCAGCATCGGCGGAGAAGAAAAGAGTTGACGTTTCGAGTCCTCATGACCCTTCGACAGAACTTGATTTCGAGTCCAAGAAAGAGTTGAAATATAAGCTGGTTTAAGGTGTGTGTGTGGGGGGGCGGAGAGATAGAGAGAGAGAGACAGAGGTGCTTGTGTAGACAAACAAGCAGTGATAGAAGCAGATCATCAAAAGATGTCAGTGACAATGGTACAATAGAACACATAGGTGTTAAACTTAAAGTTGGTGATATTATCTAAACGAATGTGCTAATTAAGAATGGATGGTAGGGCACTCAAGGTACAGCTCTAGTGGGGGTGGGGGGAGCATAAAAGATTTTAAAATATTTAAAAATAATGGAAATAGGTGGGAAAAGGAAAATCTATATAATTTATAGGGAAAAAAAAGGGAAAAAGGGGGAAACAGAAAGGGGATAGGGAGTCGTGTATTGGCTGGAGGAGGTTCCAGAGATAGAGATAGGGAGGGGTGTAGGGGCTGGAGCAGGTTACAGAGATTGGGAGGGGTGTAGGGGCTGGAGGAGATTACAGAGACATGGAGGGGTGTTGGGTTTGGAGGAGGTGACAGAGATAGGGAGGGGTGTAGGGGCTGGAGGAGGTTACAGAGATAGGGAGGGGTGTTGGGTTTGGAGGAGGTGACAGAGATAGGGAGGGGTGTTGGGGCTGGAGGAGGTTGCAGTGTTAGGGATGTAGTGGCTGGAGGAGGTTACAGAGATAGGGAGGGGTGTTGGGGCTGGAGGAGGTGACAGAGATAGGGAGGGGTGTAGGAACTGGAGGCGGTGACAGAGATAGGGAGGGGTGTAGGGGCTGGAGGAGGTGAGAGAGATAGGGAGGTGTGTAGGCGCCGGAGGAGGTTACAGAGATACGGAGGGGTGTCGGGCCCGGTGGAAGTGACAGAGATTGGGAGGGTTGTACGGGGCTGGAGGAGGTTACTGAGATTGTGAGGGGTGTACGGGGCCGGAGGAGTTTTCAGAGAGAGGGAGGAGTGTAGGGGCTGGAGGAGGTTACAGAGATAGGGAGGGGTGTAGGGGTTGGAGGAGTTTACAGAGATTGGGAGGGGTGTACGGGGCTGGAGGATGTTACAGAGATAGGGAGGGGTGTAGGGGCTCAAGGAGGTGACAGAGATAGGGAGGTGTGCAGGCGTTGGAGGAGTTTACAGAGATTGGGAGGGGATTTGGGGCTGGAGGAGTTTACAGAGATAGGGTGGGGTGTAGGGGCTGGAGGAGGTGACAGATAGAGGGAGGGGTGTAGGAGCTGGAGGCGTTGACAGAGATAGGGAGGGGTGTAGGGTCTGGAGGAGGTTACAGAGATAGGGAGGGGAGTAGGGGCTGGAGGAGATTACAGAGATAGGGAGGGGTGTAGGGGCTGTAGGAGGTTACAGAGATAGGGAGGAGTGTAGGGGCTGGAGGAGGTTACAGAGATAGGGAGGGGTGTAGGGGTTGGAGGAGGTTACAGAGATAGGGAGGTGTGTAGGGGCTCATGGAGGTGACAGAGATAGGGAGGGGCGTAGGGGCTGGAGGAGGTGACAGATAGAGGGAGGAGTGTTGGGGCTGGAGGAGGTGACAGAGATAGGGAGGGGTGTAGGAGCTGGAGGCGGTGACAGAGATAGGGAGGGGTGTAGGGTCTGGAGGAGGTGAGAGAGATAGGGAGGTGTGTATGGGCCGGAGGAGGTTACAGAGATACGGAGGGGTGTAGGGGCCGGTGGAGCTTACAGAGATAGGGAGGCTTGTACGGGGCTGGAGGAGGTTACAGAGATAGGGAGGGGTGTAGGGGCTGGAGGAGGTTCCAGAGATAGGGAGTGGTGTAGGGGCTGGAGGAGGTTACAGAGATAGGGAGGGGTGTAGGGGGCTGGAGGAGGTGAGAGACAGGGAGCAGTGTAGTGGCTGCAGGAGGTTACAGAGATAGGAAGGGGTGTAGGGGGCTGGAGGAGGTTACAGAAATAGGGAGGTGAGTAGGAGCTGGAGGAGGTTACAGAGATAGGGAGGCCTGTAGGGGCTGAAGGAGGTCACTGAGATAGGGAGGTGTCTAGGTGCTGGAGGAGTTGACAGGGAGCGGGGTGTAGGGCCTTGAGGAGGTTACAGTGATAGGGAGGGGAGTAGGGGCTGGAGGCGGTTACAGAGATAGGGAGGTGAGTAGGGGCTGGAGGAGGTTACAGAGATAGGGAGGGGTGTAGGGGCTGTAGGAGGTTACAGAGATAGGGAGGGGTGTAGGGGGCTGGAGCAGGTGTCAGAGATTGGGACAGTTGTGGGGCTGGAGGAGGTTACAGAGATAGGGAGGGGTGTTGGCAGTGGAGGAGGTTACAGAGATAGGGAGGGTGTAGGGGCTGGAGGAGGTTCCAGAGATGGGGAAGGGTGTAGGGGCTGGAGGAGGTTACGGAGATAGGGAGTGGTGTAGTGGCTGGAGGAGGTTACAGAGATAGGGAGGGTTGTAGGGGCTGGAGGAGGTTACAGAGATAGGGTGCGGTGTAGGGGTTGGAGGAGGTTACAGAGATAGTGAGGGGTGTAGGGCCTGGGGGAGGTTACAGAGACAGGGAGGGCTGTAGGGGTTGGAGGAGCTGACAGAGATAGGGAGGGGTGTAGGGGCTGGAGGAGGTTACAGAGATAGGGGTGTCATGGCTGGAGGAGGTTACAGAGATAGGGAGGGGTGTAGGGGCTGGAGGAGGTGACAGATAGGGAGGGGCATAGGGGCTGGAGGAGGTGACAGAGAGGGGAGTAGGAGCTGGAGGAGGTGACGGAGAGAGGGAGGGGTGTTGGGGCTGGAGGAGGTGACATAGATAGGGAGGGGTGTAAGGGCTGGAGGAGGTGACAGAGGGAGGGAGGGGTGTAGGAGCTGGAGGCGGTGACAGTGATAGGGAGGGGGGTAGGGGCTCAAGGAGGTGACAGAGATAGGGAGGTGTGTAGGGGCTGGAGGAGGTTACAGAGATAGGGAGGGGTTTAGGGGTTGGAGGAGGTTATAGAGATAGGGAGGGGCGTACGGGGCTGGAGGAGGTGACAGAGAGGGAGGGATGTAGGGGCTGGAGGAGGTTACAGAGATTGGGAGGAGTGTAGGGGTTGGAGGAGGTGACAGAGATAGGGAGGGGTGTAGGAGCTGGAGGAGTTTACAGAGATAGGGAGGGGTGTAGGGGCTGGAGGAGGTGACAGAGATAGGGCGGGGTGTAGGGGCTGGAGGAGGTGACAGAGAGAGGGAGGGGTGTAGGAGCTGGAGGAGGTTACAGAAATAGGGAGGGGTGTAGGGGCTGGAGGAGGTTACAGAGATAGGGAGGGGTGTAGGGGCTGGAGGAGGTTACAGAGATAGTGAGTGGTGTTGGGGCTGGAGGAGGTTACAGAGATAGGGAGGGGTGTAGGGGCTGGAGGAGGTTACAAAGATAGGGAGGTCAGTTGGGGCTGGAGGAGGTTACAGAGATAGGGAGTGGTGTAGGTGCTGGAGGAGGTTACAGAGATAGGGAGGGGTGTTGGCAGTGGAGGAGGTTACAGAGATAGGGAGGGTGTAGGGGCTGGAGGAGGTTCCAGAGATGGGGAAGTGTGTAGGGGCTTGAGGAGGTTACAGTGATAGGGAGGGGAGTAGGGGCTGGAGGAGGTTACAGAGATAGGGAGGTGAGTAGGGGCTGGAGGAGGTTACAGAGATTGGGAGGGCTGTAGGGGCTGGAGGAGGTTACAGAGATTGGGACGGTTGTGGGGCTGGAGGAGGTTACAGATATAGGGAGTGGTGCAGGGACTGGAGCAGGTTACAGAGATAGGGAGTCGTGTAGTGGCTGGAGGAGGTTACAGAGATAGGGAGGGGTGTAGGGGCTGGAGGAGGTTACAGAGACAGGGAGGCGTGTAGGGGTTGGAGGAGGTAACTGAGATAGGGAGGGGTGTAGGGGGCTGGAGGAGGTTACAGAAATGGGGAGGTGAGTAGGAGCTGGAGGAGGTTACAGAGATAGGGAGGCCTGTAGGGGCTGAAGGAGGTCACTGAGATACGGAGGTGTCTAGGTGCTGGAGGAGTTGACAGGGAGCGGGGTGTAGGGCCTTGAGGAGGTTACAGTGATAGGGAGTGGAGTAGGGGCTGGAGGCGGTTACAGAGATAGGGAGGTGAGTAGGGGCTGGAGGAGGTTACAGAGATAGGGAGGGGTGTAGGGGCTGTAGGAGGTTACAGAGATAGGGAGGGGTGTAGGGGGCTAGAGGAGGTGTCAGAGATTGGGATGGTTGTGGGGCTGGAGGAGGTTACAGAGATAGGGAGGGGTGTTGGCAGTGGAGGAGGTTACAGAGATAGGGAGGGTGTAGGGGCTGGAGGAGGTTCCAGAGATGGGGAAGGGTGTAGGGGCTGGAGGAGGTTACGGAGATAGGGAGTGGTGTAGTGGCTGGAGGACGTTACAGAGATAGGGAGGGTTGTAGGGGCTGGAGGAGGTTACAGAGATAGGGTGCAGTGTAGGGGTTGGAGGAGGTTACAGAGATAGTGAGGGGTGTAGGGCCTGGGGGAGGTTACAGAGATAGGGAGGGGTGTAGGGGCTGGAGGAGGTGACAGAGAGAGGGAGGAGTGTAGGGGCTGGAGGAGGTTACAGAGAAAGGGAGGGGCGTAGGAGCTGGAGGATGTTACAGAGATAGGGAGGGGTGTAGGGGTTGGAGGAGCTGACAGAGATAGGGAGGGGTGTAGGGGCTGGAGGAGGTTACAGAGATAGGGGTGTCATGGCTGGAGGAGGTTACAGAGATAGGGAGGGGTGTAGGGGCTGGAGGAGGTGACAGATAGGGAGGGGCATAGGGGCTGGAGGAGGTGACAGAGAGGGGAGTAGGAGCTGGAGGAGGTTACAGAGATAGTGAGTGGTGTTGGGGCTGGAGGAGATTACAGAGATAGGGAGGGGTGTAGGGGCTGGAGGAGGTTACAAAGATAGGGAGGTCAGTTGGGGCTGGAGGAGGTTACAGAGATAGGGAGTGGTGTAGGGGCTGGAGGAGGTTACAGAGATAGGGAGGGGTGTAGGGGGCTGGAGGAGGTGCCAGAGATAGGGAGGGGTGTTGGCAGTGGAGGAGGTTACAGAGATAGGGAGGGGAGTAGGGGCTGGAGGAGGTTACAGAGATAGGGAGGGGAGTAGGGGCTGGAGGAGGTTACAGAGATAGGGAGGGGAGTAGGGGCTGGAGGAGGTTACAGAGATAGGGAGGTGAGTAGGGGCTGGAGGAGGTTACAGAGATTGGGAGGGGTGTAGGGGGCTGGAGGAGTTGACAGAGATTGGGACGGTTGTGGGGCTGGAGGAGGTTACAGAGATAGGGAGGGGTGTTGGCAGTGGAGGAGGTTACAGAGATACGGTGTAGGGGCTGGAGGAGGTTCCAGAGATGGGGAAGAGTGTAGGGGCTGGAGGAGGTTACAGAGATAGGGAGGGGTGTAGGGGCTGGAGGAGGTTACAGAGATAGGGAGTGGTGTAGGGGCTGGAGGAGGTTACAGATATAGGGAGTGGTGCAGGGACTGGAGCAGGTTACAGAGATAGGGAGTCGTGTAGTGGCTGGAGGAGGTTAGAGATAGGGAGGGGTGTAGGGGCTGGAGGAGGTTACAGAGACAGGGAGGCGTGTAGGGGTTGGAGGAGGTGACAGAGATAGGGAGGGGTGTAGCGGCTGGAGGAGGTTACAGAGATAGGGGTGTAGTGGCTGGAGGAGTTTACAGAGATAGGGAGGGGTGTAGGGGCTGGAGGAGGTGACAGATAGGGAGGGGCGTAGGGGCTGGAGGAGGTGACAGAGAGAGGGGTGTTGGGGCTGGAGGAGGTGACAGAGGGAGCGAGGGGTGTCGGAGCTGGAGGCGGTGACAGAGATAGGGAGGGGTGTAGGGGCTCAAGGAGGTGACAGAGATAGGGAGGTGTGTAGGGCCTGGAGGAGTTTACAGAGATTGTGAGCGGTGTACGGGGCCGGAGGAGGTTTCAGAGATAGGGAGGAGTGTAGGGGCCGGAGAAGGTTACAGAGATAGGGAGGGGTGTAGTGACCGGAGGAGGTGACAGAGATAGGGAGGGGTGTACGGGGCTGGAGGAGGTTATTGAGATAGGGAGGGGTGTAGGGGCTCAAGGAGGTGACAGAGATAGGGAGGGGTGTAGGGGCTGGAGGAGTTTACAGAGATTGTGAGCGGTGTACGGGGCCGGAGGAGGTTTCAGAGATAGGGATGAGTGTCGGGGCCGGAGGAGGTTACAGGGATAGGGAGGGGTGTAGGCGCTGGAGGAGGTTACAGATTTAGGGAGCGGTGTAGGGGCTGGAGCAGGTTACAGAGATAGGGAGGGGTGTAGGGGCTGGAGGAGGTTACAGAGATAGGGAGGGGAGTAGGGGCTGGGGGAGGTTAGAGATAGGGAGGGGAGTAGGTGCTGGGGGAGGTTACAAAGATAGGGAGGGGAGTAGGTGCTGGGGGAGGTTACAGAGATAGGGAGGGATGTAGGGGCCGGAGGAGGTTAGAGATAGGGAGGGGTGTAGGGCCTGGAGGAGGTTACAGAGATAGGGAGGGGTGTAGGGGCTGGAGGAAGTTGCACAGCTAGGGAGGGGTGTAGGGGCTGGAGGAGGTTACAGAGATAGGGAGGGGTGTAGGGGCTGGAGGAAGTTACAGAGATAGGGAGGGGTGTAGGGGCTGGAGGAGGTTACAGAGATAGGGAGGGGTGTAGGGGCTGGAGGAGGTTACAGAGATAGGGAGGGGTGTAGGGGCTGGAGGAGGTGACAGAGATATGGAGGGGTGTAGGGGCTGGGGGAGGTTAGAGATAGGGAGGGGTGTAGGGCCTGGAGGAGGTTACAGAGATAGGGAGGGGTGTAGGGGCTGGAGGAAGTTACAGAGCTAGGGAGGGGTGTAGGGACTGGAGCAGGTTACAGAGATAGGGAGTCGTGTTGTGGTTGGAGGAGGTTACAGAGATAGGGAGGGGTGTAGGGGCTGGAGGAGGTTACAGAGACAGGGAGGCGTGTAGGGGTTGGAGGAGGTGACAGAGATAGGGAGGGGTGTAGGGGCTGGAGGAGGTTACAGAGATAGGGGTGTAGTGGCTGGAGGAGTTTACAGAGATAGGGAGGGGTGTAGGGGCTGGAACAGGTGACAGATAGGGAGGGGCGTAGGGGCTGGAGGAGGTGACAGAGAGAGGGGTGTAGGAGCTGGAGGAGGTGACGTAGAGAGGGAGGGGTGTTGGGGCTGGAGGAGGTGACAGAGGGAGCGAGGGGTGTAGGAGCTGGAGGCGGTGACAGAGATAGGGAGGGGTGTAGGGGCTCAAGGAGGTGACAGAGATAGGGAGGTGTGTAGGGGCTGGAGGAGTTTACAGAGATTGTGAGCGGTGTACGGGGCCGGAGGAGGTTTCAGAGATAGGGAGGAGTGTAGGGGCCGGAGAAGGTTACAGAGATAGGGAGGGGTGTAGGGACCGGAGGAGGTGACAGAGATAGGGAGGGGTGTACGGGGCTGGAGGAGGTTATTGAGATAGGGAGGGGTGTAGGGGCTCAAGGAGGTGACAGAGATAGGGAGGGGTGTAGGGGCTCAAGGAGGTGACAGAGATAGGGAGGTGTGTAGGGGCTGGAGGAGTTTACAGAGATTGTGAGCGGTGTACGGGGCCGGAGGAGGTTTCAGAGATAGGGATGAGTGTCGGGGCCGGAGTAGGTTACAGGGATAGGGAGGAGTGTACGGGGCTGGAGGAGGTTTCAGCGATAGGGAGGGGTGTAGGGGCTGGAGAACATTACAGAGATAGGGAGGGGTGTAGGGGCTGGAGGAGGTTACAGAGACAGGGAGGGGTGTAGGGGCTGGAGGAGTTTACAGATTTAGGGAGCGGTGTAGGGGCTGGAGCAGGTTACAGATATAGGGAGTCGTGTAGGGGCTGGAGGAGTTCACAGAGATAGGGAGGGGTGTACGGGGCTGGAGGAGGTTACAGAGATAGGGAGGTGTGTAGGGGCTGGAGGAGTTTACAGAGATTGTGAGCGGTGTACGGGGCCGGAGGAGGTTTCAGAGATAGGGATGAGTGTCGGGGCCGGAGTAGGTTACAGGGATAGGGAGGAGTGTACGGGGCTGGAGGAGGTTTCAGCGATAGGGAGGGGTGTAGGGGCTGGAGAACATTACAGAGATAGGGAGGGGTGTAGGGGCTGGAGGAGGTTACAGAGACAGGGAGGGGTGTAGGGGCTGGAGGAGTTTACAGATTTAGGGAGCGGTGTAGGGGCTGGAGCAGGTTACAGATATAGGGAGTCGTGTAGGGGCTGGAGGAGTTCACAGAGATAGGGAGGGGTGTACGGGGCTGGAGGAGGTTACAGAGATAGGGAGGGGTGTAGGGGTTGGAGGAGGTTACAGAGATAGGGAGGGGTGTAGGGGCTGGAGGAGGTTACAGAGATAGGGAGGGGAGTAGGGGCTGGGGGAGGTTAGAGATAGGGAGGGGAGTAGGTGCTGGGGGAGGTTACAGAGATAGGGAGGGGAGTAGGGGCTGGGGGAAGTTACAGAGATAGGGAGGGGAGTAGGTGCTGGGGGAGTTTACAGAGATAGGGAGGGGTGTAGGGCCTGGAGGAGGTTACAGAGATAGGGAGGGGTGTAGGGGCTGGAGGAGGTTACAGAGAATGGGAGGGGTGTAGGGGCTGGAGGAGGTTACAGAGATAGGGAGGGGTGTAGGGGCTGGAGGAGGTTACAGAGATAGGGAGGGGTGTAGGGGCTGGAGGAGGTTACAGAGATAGGGAGGGGTGTAGGGGCTGGAGGAGGTTACAGAGATGGGGAGGGGTGTAGGGGCTGGAGGAGATGACAGAGATAGGGAGAGGTGTAGGGGCTGGGACAGGTTACACAGTTAAGGAAAGGGGTAGAAGAGGAGGCCAGGGAGAGATGTTAAGTGGAGGACAGGAAGTTGGAAGTTGAGGTGTTGCCACACTGGGAGCCGATGCAGGTTATTCGGCAGAGGGGTAGGGGGACGGGTGGGGTCGGGGTGGGTGATCCCTGAACGGGGCTCACTGCGACATGGGGGCAGCGGTGCTTTGTCCGATCTGAATTTCAGCGTGACAAAGCTTGGGCACAGAAATGTTGACATAGGCATTTGTAAGTGGTGGGGGAAGGGTGAAATAAAGCAAAGCAGGCAGTGGGGCACAGGTTTAATGTTTCAAAAATATAGGGGGGGGGGGAGGGGAGGAGAAAGACAAGTTAAGAGCTGCAAAAACTCTTTCCTCATAGACAAATCCACATGCTCTGAACCAAGGAAAGGGCAGGTCCTCCCTGAAGAGGAAGCTGCTGAACATTTCTCACCCTCGTTTAAAATTGCTTCCTGAAAAGCGAACTTCCTTGGCCAGACCTGCTGGACCGAGAGATGAAATGGTGGTGGGTGGGGGGGGTGGGGAGTGGGTGGGGTGGGAGGGGGGCAAAGCAGGCAGACAAACTTTCTTAAAAGTTCCAAAACCAAGTGTCTGTTGACAAGGAGACTCAAAAAGAGAGACAGAAAGACGAAGGGGAGTGTTCAGGGGTTCAGTGCCTCCAATCCCTGGGGGATGCGGGCGGACCCCTGCAGAGAGCTTTGGAAACTTCTGCGGAGTGTACTCACTGTAGGTGTTGTTACCTCGCAGTTTCCTGGCCAGTTTGCGGAGTGGGCAGTGTTGGAAGGCCAGCCGAAAAATGCATTGCTTCCTGCGGTTCTGCATCCGTTCTGATGCTGCCATCTCTCTCTCTCTCTCCCTCCCTCTCTCTCTCTCCCTCCCTCCCCCTCCCTCCCTCAGCACTCACTTACCGCCTCGTTCCACACTTCCAAAAGCCCCAGCGAGGCGGATCCTACAGCAGCCCAGCCCAGCCCAGCCTTAAAGGGACTTGGGGGAACTGAGCCGACAGCAACTGCGAAAACCCCCACTCCTTTCGCCCACTTGCCCCGCCAACCCCACCAGGTCCTGCCCAAAGGGGGATCGACCGACCGCAGCAGTGGATCGCGGGTGTCCTCTCGCCTTCCCAGCCTGGTGTGGGGCTGGGACCCTCCGTTGCCCGCTCGGCTCCCACCGCAGGGGCTTGAGTAGAAAAATGCAGTGAAAGTGCCAATGCAGGACTGAGGGAGCGCCGCACTGTCGGAGGGTCAGTACTGAGGGAGTGCAGCACTGTCGGAGGGTCTGTACTGAGTGAGTGACGCGCTGGCGCTGGGTCAATACTGAGGGAGCGCCGCGCTGTCGGAGAATCTGTACTGCAGAAGTGCCGCTCTGCCGGACGGTTGGTACAGTGGGAGTGTCAGTACTGAGGGAGTGCCGCACTGTCGGAGGGTCCAAAGAGTGGGTGCTGTGCTGTCAGAGGGTCACTGCTGAGGGAGCTGTACCCTGTGGAGGGTCAGTACTGATGGAGTGCCCCACTGTCCGAGGGTCTCGATTGAGGGAGTGCGGCATCATCGGAGGATCAGTAGTGAGGGAGTGCCGCAGTGTGGGAGGGTCAGTACTGAGGGGGTGCTGCACTGTCGGAGGGTCAGTACTGAGGGTGTTACGCACTGTCAGAGGGTCAGGACTGAAGGAGTGCCGCACTGTCAGAGGGTCAGTACTGAGGGAGTGCTGCACTGTCGGAGAGTCTGTACTGAGGGAGTGCTGCACCTTCGGAGGGTTAGTACTGAGGGAGCGCCGCACTGTCAGTGGGTTAGTACTGAGGGAGTGCCGCACTGTCGGATGGTCATTACTGAGGGAGTGCTGCACTGTCGGATGGTCAGTGCTGAGGGAGTGCCGCCCTGTCGGAGGGTCAGTACTGAGGGATCGCCGCCCTGTTGGAGGGTCAGTACTGAGGGAGCACTGCCCTGTCAGAGGGTCAGTACTGAGGGAGAGCTGCACTATCGGAGGGTCAGTACTGAGGGAGTGCCGCACTGTCGGAGGGTCAATATTGAGGGAGTGCTGCACTGTCAGTGGGTTAGTACTGAGGGAGTGCCGCACTGTTGGAGGGTCAGTACTGAGGGAGTGCCACACTGTCGGAGGGTCAGTACTGAAGGAGTGCAGCACTGTCGGAGGGTCTCTACTGAGTGGGTGATGCACTGTCGGTGTGTCAATACTGAGGGAGTGCTGCACTGTCGGAGAATCTGTACTGCTGATGTGCCGCTCTGCCGGAGGGTTGGTACAGTGGGAGTGTCAGTACTGAGGGAGTGCCGCACTGTTGGAGGGTCGGTATTGAGTGGGTGCTGCGCTGTCAGAGGGTCACTGCTGAGGGGACTGTACCCTGTTGGAGGGTCAGTACTGATGGAGTGCCCCACTGTCCGAGGGTCTCTATTGAGGGAGTGCGGCATCATCGGAGGATCAGTAGTGAGGGAGTGCCGCAGTGTGGGAGGGTCAGTACTGAGGGGGTGCTGCACTGTCGGAGGGTCAGTACTGAGGGTGTTACGCACTGTCAGAGGGTCAGGACTGAAGGAGTGCCGCACTGTCAGAGGGTCAGTACTGAGGGAGCGCCGCACTGTCGGAGGGTCACGACTGAGTGAACATAGGCCTGTCGGAGGGTCAGTACTGAGGGGGTGCTGCACTGTCGGAGGGTCAGTACTGAGGGTGTTACGCACTGTCAGAGGGTCAGGACTGAAGGAGTGCCGCACTGTCAGAGGGTCAGTACTGAGGGAGTGCTGCACTGTCGGAGAGTCTGTACTGAGGGAGTGCTGCACCTTCGGAGGGTTAGTACTGAGGGAGCGCCGCACTGTCAGTGGGTTAGTACTGAGGGAGTGCCGCACTGTCGGAGGGTCATTACTGAGGGAGTGCTGCACTGTCGGATGGTCAGTGCTGAGGGAGTGCCGCCCTGTCGGAGGGTCAGTACTGAGGGATCGCCGCCCTGTTGGAGGGTCAGTACTGAGGGAGCACTGCCCTGTCAGAGGGTCAGTACTGAGGGAGAGCTGCACTATCGGAGGGTCAGTACTGAGGGAGTGCCGCACTGTCGGAGGGTCAATATTGAGGGAGTGCTGCACTGTCAGTGGGTTAGTACTGAGGGAGTGCCGCACTGTTGGAGGGTCAGTACTGAGGGAGTGCCACACTGTCGGAGGGTCAGTACTGAGGGAGTGCCGCACTGTCGGAGGGTCAGTGCTGAGGGAGTGCCGCACTGTCAGAGGGTCAGTACTGAGGGAGTGCTGCACTGTCGGAGAGTCTGTACTGCGGGAGTGCTGCACCTTCGGAGGGTTAGTACTGAGGGAGCGCCGCACTGTCAGTGGGTTAGTACTGAGGGAGTGCCGCACTGTCGGAGGGTCATTACTGAGGGAGTGCTGCACTGTCGGATGGTCAGTGCTGAGGGAGTGCCGCCCTGTCGGAGGGTCAGTACTGAGGGATCGCCGCCCTGTTGGAGGGTCAGTACTGAGGGAGCACTGCCCTGTCAGAGGGTCAGTACTGAGGGAGAGCTGCACTATCGGAGGGTCAGTACTGAGGGAGTGCCGCACTGTCGGAGGGTCAATATTGAGGGAGTGCTGCACTGTCAGTGGGTCAGTACTGAGGGAGTGCCGCACTGTTGGAGGGTCAGTACTGAGGGAGTGCCACACTGTCGGAGGGTCAGTACTGAGGGAGTGCCGCACTGTCGGAGGGTCAGTGCTGAGGGAGTGCCGCATTGTCAGAGGGTCAGTACTGAGGGAGCGCCGCACTGTCGGAGGGTCAGTACTGAGGGAGCGCCGCACTGTCAGAGGGTCAGTACTGAGGGAGTGCTGCACTGTCGGACGGTCAGTACAGAGGGAACGCTGCACTGTCGGAGGGTCAGTACTGAGGGAGTGTCGCACTTTCACTGGGTCAGTACTGAGGGAGAGATGCACTATCGGTGGGTCAGTAGTGAGGGAGTGCCACACTGTCGGAGAGTCTGTACTGAAGGAGTGCCGCACTGTCACTGGTTCAATATTGAGGGAGTGCCGCACTGTCGGAGGGTCAGTACTGAAGGAGTGCAGCACTGTCGGAGGGTCTCTACTGAGTGGGTGATGCACTGTCGGAGGGTCAGTACTGAGGGAGTGCTGCACTGTCGGAGAATCTGTACTGCTGATGTGCCGCTCTGCCGGAGGGTTGGTACAGTGGGAGTGTCAGTACTGAGGGAGTGCCGCACTGTTGGAGGGTCGGTATTGAGTGGGTGCTGCGCTGTCAGAGGGTCACTGCTGAGGGGACTGTACCCTGTTGGAGGGTCAGTACTGATGGAGTGCCCCACTGTCCGAGGGTCTCTATTGAGGGAGTGCGGCATCATCGGAGGATCAGTAGTGAGGGAGTGCCGCAGTGTGGGAGGGTCAGTACTGAGGGGGTGCTGCACTGTCGGAGGGTCAGTACTGAGGGTGTTACGCACTGTCAGAGGGTCAGGACTGAAGGAGTGCCGCACTGTCAGAGGGTCAGTACTGAGGGAGCGCCGCACTGTCGGAGGGTCACGACTGAGTGAACATAGGCCTGTCGGAGGGTCAGTACTGAGGGGGTGCTGCACTGTCGGAGGGTCAGTACTGAGGGTGTTACGCACTGTCAGAGGGTCAGGACTGAAGGAGTGCCGCACTGTCAGAGGGTCAGTACTGAGGGAGTGCTGCACTGTCGGAGAGTCTGTACTGAGGGAGTGCTGCACCTTCGGAGGGTTAGTACTGAGGGAGCGCCGCACTGTCAGTGGGTTAGTACTGAGGGAGTGCCGCACTGTCGGAGGGTCATTACTGAGGGAGTGCTGCACTGTCGGATGGTCAGTGCTGAGGGAGTGCCGCCCTGTCGGAGGGTCAGTACTGAGGGATCGCCGCCCTGTTGGAGGGTCAGTACTGAGGGAGCACTGCCCTGTCAGAGGGTCAGTACTGAGGGAGAGCTGCACTATCGGAGGGTCAGTACTGAGGGAGTGCCGCACTGTCGGAGGGTCAATATTGAGGGAGTGCTGCACTGTCAGTGGGTTAGTACTGAGGGAGTGCCGCACTGTTGGAGGGTCAGTACTGAGGGAGTGCCACACTGTCGGAGGGTCAGTACTGAGGGAGTGCCACACTGTCGGAGGGTCAGTGCTGAGGGAGTGCCGCATTGTCAGAGGGTCAGTACCTAGGGAGTGCTGCACAGTCGGACGGTCAGTACAGAGGGAACGCTGCACTGTCGGAGGGTCAGTACTGAGGGAGTGTCGCACTTTCACTGGGTCAGTACTGAGGGAGAGATGCACTATCGGAGGGTCAGTAGTGAGGGAGTGCCGCACTGTCGGAGAGTCTGTACTGAAGGAGTGCCGCACTGTCACTGGTTCAATATTGAGGGAGTGCCGCACTGTCGGAGGGTCAGTACTGAAGGAGTGCAGCACTGTCGGAGGGTCTCTACTGAGTGGGTGACGCACTGTCGGTGTGTCAATACTGAGGGAGTGCCGCACTGTCAGAGAATCTGTACTGCTGATGTGCCGCTCTGCCGGAGGGTTGGTACAGTGGGAGTGTCAGTACTGAGGGAGTGCTGCACTGTCAGAGGGTCAGTATTGAGTGGGTGCTGCACTGTCGGAGGGTCACTGCTGAGGGAGCTGTGCCCTGTTGGAGGGTCAGTACTGATGGAGTGCCCCACTGTCCGAGGGTTTCTATTGAGGGAGAGCCGCATCGTTGGAGGGTCAGTAGTGAGGGAATGCCGCAGTGTGGGAGGGTCAGTACTGCGTGAGTGCGGCACTGTCAGAGGGTCAGTACTGAGGGTGTTACGCACTGTCGGAGGGTCAGTACTGAGGGAGTGCCGCACTGTCGGAGGGTCAGTACTGAGGGAGTGCCGCACCGTCGGAGGATCAGTACTGAGGGAGTGCCGCACTGTCGGAGGGTCAGTACTGAGGGAGCACCGCGCTGTTGGAGGATCAGTACTGAGTGAGTGCTGCACTGTTGGAGGGTCAGTACTGAGGGAGTGCCGCACTGTCGGAGTGTCAGTACTGAGGGAACGCTGCACTGTCGGGGGTTCAGTACCGAGGGAGCACCGCACTGTCGGATGATCAGTACCGAGGGAGTGCCGCACTGTCGGAGGGTCAGTACCGAGGGAGCGCCGCACTGCCGGAGGGTCAGTGCTGAGGGAGCGCCGCACTGCCGGAGGGTCAGTGCTGAGGGAGCGCTGCACTGCCGGAGGGTCAGTGCTGAGGGAGCGCCGCACTGCCGGAGGGTCAGTACTGAGGGAGCGCCGCACTGTTGGAGGATCAGTACTGAGGGACCGCCGCACTACCGGAGGGTCAGTACCGAGGGAGCGCCGCACTGTTGGAGGATCAGTACTGAGGGAGCGCCGCACTGTCGGAGGGTCAGTGCTGAAGGAGTGCCGCATTGTCAGAGGGTCAGGACTGAAGGAGCGCTGCACTGTCGGAGGGTCAGTGCTGAGCGAGTACCTCACTGTTGGAGCGTCGGTATTGAGGGAGCGCCGCTCTGTCGGATGATCAGAATTGAGGGAGTGCCGCACTGTTGGAGGGTCACTACTGAGGCAGTGCCTAACTGTCGGAGGGTCAGTACTGAGGGAGTGCCGCACTGTCGGAAGGCCCGTATTGAGGGAGCGCCGCACTGTGAGAGGGTCAGTACTGAGGGAGAGCCGCACTGTCGGAGGGTCAGTACTGAGAGGGTGCTGCACTGTCGGAGGGTCAGGACTGAAGGAGTTACTCAGTGTCAGAGGGTCAGGGCTGAGGGAGTGCCGCACTGTCAGAGGGTGAGTACTGAGGGAGCGCCGCACTGTCGGAGGGTGAGTACTGAGGGAGCGCCGCACTGTCGGAGGGTGAGTACTGAGGGAGCGCCGCACTGTCGGAGGGTGAGTACTGAGGGAGCGCCGCACTGTCGGAGGGTGAGTACTGAGGGAGCGCCGCACTGTCGGAGGGTGAGTACTGAGGGAGCGCCGCACTGTCGGAGGGTGAGTACTGAGGGAGCGCCGCACTGTCGGAGGGTGAGTACTGAGGGAGCGCCGCACTGTCGGAGGGTGAGTACTGAGGGAGCGCCGCACTGTCGGAGGGTGAGTACTGAGGGAGCGCCGCACTGTCGGAGGGTGAGTACTGAGGGAGCGCCGCACTGTCGGAGGGTGAGTACTGAGGGAGCGCCGCACTGTCGGAGGGTGAGTACTGAGGGAGCGCCGCACTGTCGGAGGGTGAGTACTGAGGGAGCGCCGCACTGTCGGAGGGTGAGTACTAAGGGAGCGCCGCACTGTCGGAGGGTGAGTACTGAGGGAGCGCCGCACTGTCGGAGGGTGAGTACTGAGGGAGTGCCGCACTGTCGGAGGGTCAGGACTGAAGGAGTTACTCAGTGTCAGAGGGTCAGGGCTGAGGGAGTGCCGCACTGTCGGAGGGTGAGTACTGAGGGAGCGCCGCACTGTCGGAGGGTGAGTACTGAGGGAGCGCCTCCCTGTCGGAGGGTGAGTACTGAGGGAGCGCCTCCCTGTCGGAGGGTGAGTACTGAGGGAGCGCCGCACTGTCGGAGGGTGAGTACTGAGGGAGCGCCGCACTGTCGGAGGGTGAGTACTGAGGGAGCGCCGCACTGTCGGAGGGTCAGGACTGAAGGAGTTACTCAGTGTCAGAGGGTCAGGGCTGAGGGAGTGCCGCACTGTCGGAGGGTGAGTACTGAGGGAGCGCCGCACTGTCGGAGGGTGAGTACTGAGGGAGCGCCTCCCTGTCGGAGGGTCAGTACTGAGGGATCACCGCCCTGATAGAGGGTCAGTGCTGAGGGAATGCTGCACTGTTGGAGGGTCAGTACTGAGGGAGCGCCTCCCAGTCAGAGGGTCAGTGCTGAGGGAGCGCCGCACTTTCGGAGGGTCAGTACTGAGGGAGACCTGCAATGTCGGTCAGTCAGTACTGAGGGAGTGCGGCACTGTCGGAGGGTCAGGACTGAAGGAGTTACTCAGTGTCAGAGGGTCAGGGCTGAGGGAGTGCCGCACTGTCGGAGGGTGAGTACTGAGGGAGCGCCGCACTGTCGGAGGGTGAGTACTGAGGGAGCGCCTCCCTGTCGGAGGGTCAGTACTGAGGGAGCACCGCCCTGATAGAGGGTCAGTGCTGAGGGAATGCTGCACTGTTGGAGGGTCAGTACTGAGGGAGCGCCTCCCAGTCAGAGGGTCAGTGCTGAGGGAGCGCCGCACTTTCGGAGGGTCAGTACTGAGGGAGACCTGCAATGTCGGTCAGTCAGTACTGAGGGAGTGCGGCACTGTTGGAGGTTCTGTACTGATGGAATGCTGCACTATCGGAGGGTCAGTAGTGAGGGAGCGCCGCACTGTCGGAGGGTCTGTACTGAGTGAGTGACGCACTGTCGCTGGGTCAATACTGAGGGAGCGCCGCACTGTCGGACAATCTGTACTGCTGAATTGCTGCTCTGCCGGAGGGATGGTACAGTGGGAGGGTCAGTGCTGAGGGAGTGCCGCACTGTCGGAGGGTCAGTGCTGAGGGAGCGCTGCACTGTCGGAGGGTCAGTAATGAGGGAATGCCGCACTGTCGGAGGTGAAGTACTCAGGGAGCGAGCTCTGTCGGAGAGTCAGTAGTGAGGGCGTGCCGCACTATCGGAGGGTCAGTAATGAGGGAGTGCCGCACTGTTGGAGCGTCAGTACTGAGGGAGTGCTGCACTGTAAGAGGGTTAGTACTGAAGGAGCGCCGCACTGTCAGAGGGTCTGTACTGAGTGAGTGACGCACTGTCGCTGGGTCAATACTGAGGGAGTGCCGCACTGTCGGAGAATCTGTACTGCTGAAGTGCTGCTCTGCCGGAGGGTTGGTACAGTGGGAGTGTCAGTACTGAGGGAGTGCCGCACTGTCGGAGGGTTGGTATTGAGTGGGTGCTGCACTGTCAGAGGGTCACTGCTGAGGGAGCTGTACCCTGTTGGAGGGTCAGTACTGATGGAATGCCCCACTGTCCGAGGGTCTCTATCGTTGGAGTGCCGCATTGTTCGAAGGTCCGTACAGAGTGAGTTCCGCATTGTGGGAGGGTCAGTAGTGAGGAAGTGCTGCACTGTCGGAGGGTCAGTACTGAGGGAGCACCACACTGTCAGTGGGTTAGTACTGAGGGAGTGCCGCACTGTCGGAGGGTCAGTACTGAGGGAGTGCCACACTGTCAGAGGGTCAGTACTGAGGGAGTGCCACACTGTCAGAGGGTCAGTATTGAGGGAGTGCCGCACTGTCGGAGGGTCAGTACTGAGGGAGCGCCGCCCTGTCGGAGTGTCAGTACGGAGGGAGCACTGCCCTGTCAGAGGGTCAGTACTGAGGGAGAGCTGCACTATTGGAGTGTCAGTACTGAGGGAGCGCCTCCCTGATAGAGGGTCAGTGCTGAGGGAGCACCGCACTGTCGAAGGGTCAGTACAGAGGGAGAGCTGCAATGTCGGTCAGTCGGTACTGAGGGAGTGCGGCACTGTTGGAGGTTTTGTACTGATGGAGTGCTGCACTGTCGGAGGTTCAGTACTGAGGGTCAGTGCTGAGGGAGCACCGCACTGTCGAAGGGTCAGTACTGAGGGAGTGCCTCCCAGTCAGAGGGTCAGTGCTGAGGGAGCGCCGCACTTTTGAAGGGTCAGTACTGAGGGAGACCTGCAATGTCGGTCAGTCAGTAATGAGGGAGTGCGGCACAGTTGGAGGTTCTGTACTGATGGAGTGCTGCACTGTCGGAGGTTCAGTACTGAGGGAGAGCTGCACTATCGGAGGGTCAGTACTGAGGGAGCGCCGCACTGTCGGAGGGTCTGTACTGAGTGAGTGACGCACTGTCAGAGGGTCTGTACTGAGTGAGTGACGCACTGTCGCTGGGTCAATACTGAGGGAGTGCCGCACTGTCGGAGAATCTGTACTGCTGAAGTGCCGCTCTGCCGGAGGGTTGGTACAGTGGGAGTGTCAGTACTGAGGGAGTGCCGCACTGTCGGAGGGTCAGTATTGAGTGGGTGCTGCACTGTCAGAGGGTCACTGCTGAGGGAGCTGTACCCTGTTGGAGGGTCAGTACTGATGGAGTGCCCCGCTGTCCGAGTGTCTCTATTGAGAGAGTGCCACATTGTCGGTAGGTCCGTACAGAGTGAGTGCCGCATTGTCGGAGGGTCAGTAGTGAGGGAGCGCCGCACTGTCAGAGGGTCTGTACTGAGGGAGCGCCGCACTGTCGGAGGGTCAGTACTGAGGGAGCGCCGCACTGTCAGAGGGTCAGTACTGAGGGAGCGCCGCACTGTCAGAGGGTCAGTACTGAGGGAGCGCCGCACTGTCAGAGGGTCAGTACTGAGGGAGCGCCGCACCGTCGGAGGGTCAGTACTGAGGGAGCGCCGCACCGTCGGAGGGTCAGTACTGAGGGAGCGCCGCACCGTCGGAGGGTCAGTACTGAGGGAGCGCCGCACCGTCGGAGGGTCAGTACTGAGGGAGCGCCGCACCGTCGGAGGGTCAGTACTGAGGGAGCGCCGCACCGTCGGAGGGTCAGTACTGAGGGAGCGCCGCACCGTCGGAGGGTCAGTACTGAGAGAGCGCCGCACCGTCGGAGTTTCAGGACTGAGGAAGGGCCGCACTGTCGGAGGGTCAGTCCTTTGGAGGCCGCGGGGGTGGTGGGGGTAGAATCTCCCCCAGTTTCTGGCTGATTTCTCCCTCAGTCAACCTCACCAAAGGCTTAACTGTGTCATGATTACATCGCTGCTTGTGGGAGCTTGCTGTGCGCTAACCCACTGCTGCCTTTCCTGTGAGACGACAACCGGCTGAGTCTCCTGTTGCGTGACGCGCTCAGTGCTCTCGGAGTGCGTGTCAGTCTGTGTCACCAGGCAACTGTGTAATCTGACCCTTACGGGAATGAGCGAGAAACAGAGATCTCGTGTTACACTTTAATTTATTCATCATTTCACCTCGTCTCTCCTGGCCGGCTGCCAGAGGAGGTTATAAAAAAGAAAATCAATACAGTCGAATTGGAAACTGAATAAACACAGGATGTAGGTGAGGGTGGAAGGGAGGTGGGTAGGCGTGGAAAATAAACCTTAATAAACAAAACACCCGTTATTAAGCGAGACAAGAGTCTGATAACTGGCACGTCAATAGTGACCAAGGCAACAGGAGCCCATTCTCCGAGGATCGAACCTTCAACCCCAGAATCTCTGGCGTGGGCCCGAGGCCTCCTCCTGGCCTTCGGACCCGCTGGCTGAGGTGGCGAACATCTTGTCGGGCCCCAGCACGAACATGTAGCAGAAGTTGGCGACCAGGAGGCCCACGATGGGGAAGAAGGTGAGGCCGTATCCGAATCCCCGGAAAGTACTGCTCATGGCGGACGTCATCCAGTAAATCAACCTGAGGGTGTTGGAGAGTAAAGGGGGCACCATTAATCCCTTACTCCGGACGCATTGTCTCTCAGGGACCTTTCACCCCTCAGAAGCAGCCCTGTCTCTTTCGCTTCGGAGTTTTGAGCTGGACGCCAGGAAAGCAAGGGCAGGAAGATGGACATAGGTCAGGAACACACAAAGTCCCGTCACTCCCAGGACAGGTACAGCACGGGGTTAGATACAGAGTAAATCTCCCTCTACACTGTCCCCATCAAACACTCCCAGGACAGGTACAGCACGGGGTTAGATACAGAGTAAAGCTCCCTCTACACTGTCCCCATCAAACACTCCCAGGACAGGTACAGCACGGGGTTAGATACAGAGTAAAGCTCCCTCTACACTGTCCACATCAAACACTCCCAGGACAGGTACAGCACGGGTTAGATACAGAGTAAAACTCCCTCCACACTGTCCCCATCAAACACTCCCAGGAAAGGTACAGCACGGGGTTAGATACAGAGTAAAGCTCCCTCTACACTGTCCCCATCAAACACTCCCAGGACAGGTACAGCACGGGGTTAGATACAGACTAAAGCTCCCTGTACACTGTCCCCATCAAACACTCCCAGGACAGGTACAGCACGGGGTTAGATACAGAGTAAAGCTCCCTCTACACTGTCCCCATCAAACACTCCCAGGACAGGTACAGCACGGGGTTAGATACAGAGTAAACTTCCACGTACACTGTCCCCAACAAACACTCCCAGGACAGGTACAGCACGGGGTTAGATACAGAGTAAAGCTCCCTGTACACTGTCCCCATCAAACACTCCCAGGGCAGGTACAGCACGGGTTAGATACAGAGTAAAGCTCCCTCTACACTGTCCCCATCAAACACTCCCAGGACAGGTACAGCACGGGGTTAGATACAGAATAAAGCTCCCTCTACACTGTCCCCATCAAACACTCCCAGGACAGGTACAGCACGGGGTTAGATACAAAGTAAAGCTCCCTCTACACTGTCCCCATCAAACACTCCCAGGACAGGTACAGCACGGGGTGAGATACAGAGTAAAGCTCCCTCTACACTGTCCCCATCAAACACTCCCAGGACAGGTACAGCATGGGGTTAGATACAGAGTAAAGCTCCCTCTACACTGTCCCCATCAAACACTCCCAGTACAGGTACAGCACGGGGTTAGATACAGAGTAAAGCTCCCTCTACACTGTCCCCATCAAACACTCCCAGGACAGGTACAGCACGGGTTAGATACAGAGTAAAGCTCCCTCTACACTGTCCCCATCAAACACTCCCAGGACAGGTACAGCACGGGGTTAGATACAGAGTAAAGCTCCCTCTACACTGTCCCCATCAAACTCTCCCAGGACAGGTACAGCACGGGGTTAGATACAGAGTAAAGCTCCCTCTACACTGTCCCCATCAGACACTCCCAGGACAGGTACAGCACGGGGTTAGATACAGAGTAAATCTCCAACCACACTATCCCTATCAAACACTCCCAGGACAGGTACAGCACAGGGTTAGATACAGAGTAAAGCTCCCTCTACACCGTCCACATCAAACACTCCCAGGACAGGTACAGCACGGGGTTAGATACAGAGTAAAGCTCCCTCTACACTGTCCCCATCAAACACTCCCAGGACAGGTACAGCATGGGGTTAGATACAGAGTAAAGCTCCCTCTACACTGTCCCCATCAAACACTCCCAGGACAGGTACAGCACGGGGTTAGATACAGAGTAAAGCTCCCTCTACACTGTCTCCATCAAACACTCCCAGGACAGGTACAGCACGGGGTTAGATACAGAGTAAAGCTCTCTCTACACTGTCCCCATCAAACAGTCCCAGGACAGGTACAGCACGGGGTTAGATACAGAGTAAAGCTCCCTCTACACTGTCCCCATCAAACACTCCCGGGACAGGTACAGCACGGGGTTAGATACAGAGTAAAGCTCCCTCTACACTGTCCCCATCAAACACTCCCAGGACAGGTGCAGCACGGGTTAGATACAGAGTAAAGCTCCCTCTACACTGTCCCCATCAAACACTCCCAGGACAGGTACAGCACGGGGTTAGATACAGAGTAAAGCTCCCTCTACACTGTCCCCATCAAACACTCCCAGGACAGGTACAGCACGGGGTTAGATACAGAGTAAAGCTCCCTCTACACTGTCCCCATCAAACACTCCCAGGACAGGTACAGCACGGGGTTAGATACAGAGTAAAGCTCCCTCTACACTGTCCCCATCAAACACTCCCAGGACAGGTACAGCACGGGGTTAGATACAGAGTAAAGCTCCCTCTACACTGTCCCCATCAGACACTCCCAGGACAGGTACAGCACGGGGTTAGATACAGAGTAAATCTCCAACCACACTATCCCCATCAAACACTCCCAGGACAGGTACAGCACGGGGTTAGATACAGAGTAAAGCTCCCTCTACACCGTCCACATCAAACACTCCCAGGACAGGTACAGCACGGGGTTAGATACAGAGTAAAGCTCCCTCTACACTGTCCCCATCAAACACTCCCAGGACAGGTACAGCACGGGGTTAGATACAGAGTAAAGCTCCCTCTACACTGTCCCCATCAAAGACTCCCAGGACAGGTACAGCACGGGGTTAGATACAGAGTAAAGCTCCCTCTACACCGTCCCCATCGAACACTCCCAGGACAGGTACAGTATGTGGATAGATACAGAGTAAAGCTCCCTCTACACTGTCCCCATCAAACACTCCCAGGACAGGTACAGCACGGGCTTAGATACAGAGTAAAGCTCCCTCTACACTGTCTCCATCAAACACTCCCAGGACAGGTACAGCACGGGGTTAGATACAGAGTAAAGCTCCCTCTACACTGTCCCCATCAAACACTCCCAGGACAGGTACAGCACGGAGTTAGATACAGAGTAAAGCTCCCTCTACACTGTCCCCATCAAACACTCCCAGGACAGGTACAGCACGGGGTTAGATACAGAGTAAAGCTCCATCTACACTGTCCCCATCAAACACTCCCAGGACAGGTACAGCACGGGGTGAGATAAAGAGTAAAGCTCCCTCTACACTGTCCCCATCAAACACTCCCAGGACAGGTACAGCATGGGTTAGATGCAGAGTAAAGCTCCCTCTACACTGTCCCCATCAAACACTCCCAGGACAGGTACAGCACGGGGTTAGATACAGAGTAAAGCTCCCTGTACACTATCCCCATCAAACACTCCCAGGATTGGTACAGCACGGGTTTAGATACAGATTAAACCTCCCTCTACACTGTCCCCATCAAACACTCCCAGGACAGGAACAGCATGGGGTTAGATACAGAGTAAAGCTCCCTCTACACTGTCCCCATCAAACACTCCCAGGACAGAGACAACACGGGGTTAGATACAGAATAAAGCTCCCTGTACACTGTCCCCATCAAACACTCCCAGGGCTGGTACAGCACGGGGTTAGATACAGAGTAAAGCTCCCTCTACACTGTTCCCATCAAACACTCCCAGGACAGGTACAACACGGGGTTAGATACAGAGTAAAGCTCCCTCTACACTGTCCCCATCAAACACTCCCAGGACAGGTACAGCCCGGGGTTAGATACAGAGTAAAGCTCCCTCTACACTGTCCCCATCAAACACTCCCAGGACAGGTACAGCACGGGGTTAGATACAGAGTAAAGCTCCCTCTACACTGTCCCCATCAAACACTCCCAGGACAGGTACAGCACGGGGTTAGAGACAGAGTAAAGCTCCCTCTACACTGTTCCCATCAAACACTCCCTGGACAGGTACAGCATGGGGTTAGATACAGAGTAAAGCTCCCTGTACACTGTCCCCATCAAACACTCCCAGGACTGGTACAGCACGGGGTTAGATACAGAGTAAAGCTCCCTCTACACCGTCCCCATCAAACACTCTCAGGACAGGTACAGCACGGGGTTAGATACAGAGTAAAGCTCCCTCTACACTGTCCCCATCAAACACTCCCAGGACAGCTACAGCACAGGGTTAGATACAGAGTAAAGCTCCCTCCACACTGTCCCCATCAAACAGTCCCAGTACTGGTACAGCACGGGGTTAGATACAGAGTAAAGCTCCCTCTACACCGTCCCCGTCAAACACTCCCAGGACAGGTACAGCCCGGGGTTAGATACAGAGTAAAGCTCCCTCTACACTGTCCCCATCAAACACTCCCAGGACAGCTACAGCACAGGGTTAGATACAGAACAAAGCTCCCTCTACACTGTCCCCATCAAACACTCCCAGAACAGGTATAGCACGGGGTTAGATACAGAGTAAAGCTCCCTCTACACCATCCCCATCAAACACTCCCAGGATAGGTACAGCACGGGGTTAGATACAGACTATAGCTCCCTCTACACTGTCCCCATCAAACACTCCCAGGACAGAGACAACACGGGGTTAGATACAGAGTAAAGCTCCCTCTAAACCGTCCCCATCAAACACTCCCAGGACAGGTACAGCACGGGGTTAGATTCAGAGTAAAGCTCCCTCTACACTGTTCCCATCAAACACTCCAAGGACAGGTACAGCACGGGGTTAGATACAGAGTAAAGCTCCCTCTACACTGTCCCCATCAAACACTCCCAGGACAGGTACAGCACGGGGTTAGATACAGAGTAAAGCTCCCTCTACACTGTCCCCATCAAATATTCCCAGGACAGGTACAGCATGGGGTTAGATACAGAGTAAAGCTCCCTCTACACTGTCCCCATCAAACACTGCCTTGTAGGGGGGTGGGCTGTGGGGTGGAGGGACGCTGGTGAATTGGTTCCCCCGGATGAAGACTCACCTGGCGAGGGCGAAGAAGGCAGCGAGGAGTGGGAGGAGTTTGAGCAGATCCTGTGGGAGGTATGTTGAGAGGACGATGAGGTTGGCGTAGAAAAGCACAAAGAGATGGATCGAGTCGGTCACGAAGCCTCGGTGGACGTCCACCAGCTCCCTGCCGGGTCCCAGGGGCTCACTGCAGGCAGAGCAGCACCTCGCCAGGCCGTACACGATGATACCTGTCGGTGTTGGGGGTGGGGGGGGGACAGAAAGACGAGGGAAGCGGGTGAAACAGGGTGGGATTCCAGATCGCCGGACCCCAGAGAGCGGGCGAAAGCCAGGCACGTTGCGGTGGGTCTGGTGTTACATATAGGACCGGCCTGGGTAAGGATGGCAGGCGTTCCTCGCTGAAGAGTCATTGTGAGTCGCTTCGCTTTCCTACAATGCATCCTGGCGACCACTGCCAGTCCCTGCCCGTTTGGAACTTGGCAAGTGTGCCCTCTGGGCACCTCCGCCCTGCCTTCCGAGTCACGGGGTTGTGGGTTCGAGGCACACTCCAGCAGCCTGGTTCCGTAACCAAGGCAGGCGACCCCCCACCCCACATTGTCTCCCGAGGGAGTGCTGCGCTGTCAGAGGGTCATTACTGAGGGAGTGCCGCACTGTCAGAGGGTCATTACTGAGGGAGCGCAGCACTGCCGGCGGGTCAGTACTGAGGGAGCGCCGCACTGTCGGAGGGTCAGTACTGCGGGAGTGCCGCACTGTGGGAGGGTCAGTACTGGGGGAGTGCTGCACTGTCAGAGGGTCAGTACTGAGGGAGCACCGCACTGTCAGTGGTCAGTACTGAGAGAGTGCCGCACTGTCGGAGGCTCAGTACTAAGGGAGTGCCGCAGTGTTGGTGGGTCAGTACTGAGGGAGCGCCGCACTGTCGGAGGCTCAGTACTAAGGGAGTGCCGCACTGTCGGAGGCTCAGTACTAAGGGAGTGCCGCACTGTTGGAGGATCAGTACTGAGGGAGTGCCGCACTGTCGGAGGGTCAGTACTGAGGAAGCACCGCACTGTTGGAGGGTCAGTACTGAGGGAGTGCCGCACTGTCGGAGGGTCAGTGCTGAGGGAGCGCCGCACTGTCGGAGGGTTAGTACTGAGGGAGGGCCGCACTGTCGGAGGGTCAGTACTGAGGGAGTGCCACACTGTTGGAGGGTCAGTACTGAGGGAGAACCGCACTGTCGGAGGGTCAGTGCTGAGGGAGTGCTGCACTGTTGGAGGGTCAGTACTGAGGGAGTGCCGCACTGTCGGAGGGTCAGTACTGAGGGAGCGCCGCACTGTCAGAGGGTCAGTACTGAGGGAGCGCCGCAGTGTCGGAGGGTCAGTACTGAGGGAGCGCCGCACTGTCAGAGGGTCAGTACTGAGGGAGCGCCGCACTGTCAGAGGGTCAGTACTGAGGGAGCGCCGCACTGTCAGAGGGTCAGTACTGAGGGAGCGCCGCACTGTCGGAGGGTCAGTAGTGAGGGAGCGCCGCACTGTCGGAGGGTCAGTAGTGAGGGAGCACTGCACTGTCGGAGGGTCAGTACTGAGGGAGCACTGCACTGTTGCAGGGTCAGTACTGAGGGAGAACCGCACTGTCGGAGGGTCAGTACTGAGGGAGCGCCGCACTGTCGGAGGGTCAGTACTGAGGGAGCGCCGCACTGTTGGAGGGTCAGTACTGAGGAAGGGCCGCACAGTCGGAGGGTCAGTCCTTTGGAGGCCGCGGGTGTGGTGCGGGTAGAATCTCCCCCAGTTTCTGGCTGATTTCTCCCTCAGTCAACCTCACCAAAGGCTTAAATGTGTCATGGTTACATCGCTGCTTGTGGGAGCTTGCTGTGCGCTAACCCACTGCTGCCTTTCCTGTGAGACAACAACCGGCTGAGTCTCCTGTTGCGTGACGCGCTCAGTGCTCTCGGAGTGCGTGTCAGTCTGTGTCACCAGGCAACTGTGTAATCTGACCCTTACGGGAATGAGCGAGAAACAGAGATCTCGTGTTACACTTTAATTTATTCATCATTTCACCTCGTCTCTCCTGGCCGGCTGCCAGAGGAGGTATAAAAAAGAAAATCAATACAGTCGAATTGGAAACTGAATAAACACAGGATGTAGGTGAGGGTGGAAGGGAGGAGGGTAGGCGTGGAAAATAAACCTTAATAAACAAAACACCCGTTATTAAGCGAGACAAGAGTCTGATAACTGGCACGTCAATAGTGACCAAGGCAACAGGAGCCCATTCTCCGAGGATCGAACCTTCAACCCCAGAATCTCTGGCGTGGGCCCGAGGCCTCCTCCTGGCCTTCGGACCCGCTGGCTGAGGTGGCGAACATCTTGTCGGGCCCCAGCACGAACATGTAGCAGAAGTTGGCGACCAGGAGGCCCACGATGGGGAAGAAGGTGAGGCCGTATCCGAATCCCCGGAAAGTACTGCTCATGGCGGACGTCATCCAGTAAATCAACCTGAGGGTGTTGGAGAGTAAAGGGGGCACCATTAATCCCTTACTCCGGACGCATTGTCTCTCAGGGACCTTTCACCCCTCAGAAGCAGCCCTGTCTCATTCGCTTCGGAATTTTGAGCTGGACGCCAGGAAAGCAAGGGCAGGAAGATGGACATAGGTCAGGAACACACAAAGTCCCGTCACTCCCAGGACAGGTACAGCACGGGGTTAGATACAGAGTAAAGCTCCCTCTACACCGTCCCATCAAACACTCCCAGGACAGGTACAGCACGGGGTTAGATACAGAGTAAAGCTCCCTCTACACTGTCCCCATCAAACACTCCCAGGAAAGGTACAGCACGGGGTTAGATACAGAGTAAAGCTCCCTCTACACTGTCCCCATCAAACACTCCCAGGACAGGTACAGCACGGGGTTAGATACAGAGTAAAGCTCCCTCTACACTGTCCCCATCAAACACTCCCAGGACAGGTACAGCACGGGGTTAGATACAGAGTAAAGCTCCCTCTACACTGTCCCCATCAAACACTCCCAGGACAGGTACAGCACGGGGTGAGATACAGAGTAAATCTCCCTCTACACTGTCCCCATCAAACACTCCCAGGACAGGTACAGCACGGGGTTAGATCCAGAGTAAAGCTCCCTCTACACTGTCCCCATCAAACACTCCCAGGACAGGTACAGCATGGGGTTAGATACAGAGTAAAGCTCCCTCTACACTGTCCCCATCAAACACTCCCAGGACAGGTACAGCACGGGGTTAGATACAGAGTAAAGCTCCCTCTACACTGTCCCCATCAAACACTCCCAGGACAGGTACAGCACGGGTTAGATACAGAGTAAAGCTCCCTCTACACTGTCCCCATCAAACACTCCCAGGACAGGTACAGCACGGGGTTAGATACAGAGTAAAGCTCCCTCTACACTGTCCCCATCAAACACTCCCAGGACAGGTACAGCACAGGGTTAGATACAGAGTAAAGCTCCCTCTACACCGTCCACATCAAACACTCCCAGGACAGGTACAGCACGGGGTTAGATACAGAGTAAAGCTCCCTCTACACTGTCCCCATCAAACACTCCCAGGACAGGTACAGCATGGGGTTAGATACAGAGTAAAGCTCCCTCTACACTGTCCCCATCAAACACTCCCAGGACAGGTACAGCACGGGGTTAGATACAGAGTAAAGCTCCCTCTACACTGTCTCCATCAAACACTCCCAGGACAGGTACAGCACGGGGTTAGATACAGCGTAAAGCTCTCTCTACACTGTCCCCATCAAACAGTCCCAGGACAGGTACAGCACGGCGTTAGATACAGAGTAAAGCTCCCTCTACACTGTCCCCATCAAACACTCCCGGGACAGGTACAGCACGGGGTTAGATACAGAGTAAAGCTCCCTCTACACTGTCCCCATCAAACACTCCCAGGACAGGTGCAGCACGGGTTAGATACAGAGTAAAGCTCCCTCTACACTGTCCCCATCAAACACTCCCAAGACAGGTACAGCACGGGGTTAGATACAGAGTAAAGCTCCCTCTACACTGTCCCCATCAAACACTCCCAGGACAGGTACAGCACGGGGTTAGATACAGAGTAAAGCTCCCTCTACACTGTCCCCATCAAACACTCCCAGGACAGGTACAGCACGGGGTTAGATACAGAGTAAAGCTCCCTCTACACTGTCCCCATCAAACACTCCCAGGACAGGTACAGCACGGGGTTAGATACAGAGTAAAGCTCCCTCTACACTGTCCCCATCAGACACTCCCAGGACAGGTACAGCACGGGGTTAGATACAGAGTAAATCTCCAACCACACTATCCCCATCAAACACTCCCAGGACAGGTACAGCACGGGGTTAGATACAGAGTAAAGCTCCCTCTACACCGTCCACATCAAACACTCCCAGGACAGGTACAGCACGGGGTTAGATACAGAGTAAAGCTCCCTCTACACTGTCCCCATCAAACACTCCCAGGACAGGTACAGCACGGGGTTAGATACAGAGTAAAGCTCCCTCTACACTGTCCCCATCAGACACTCCCAGGACAGGTACAGCACGGGGTTAGATACAGAGTAAATCTCCAACCACACTATCCCCATCAAACACTCCCAGGACAGGTACAGCACAGGGTTAGATACAGAGTAAAGCTCCCTCTACACCGTCCACATCAAACACTCCCAGGACAGGTACAGCACGGGGTTAGATACAGAGTAAAGCTCCCTCTACACTGTCCCCATCAAACACTCCCAGGACAGGTACAGCATGGGGTTAGATACAGAGTAAAGCTCCCTCTACACTGTCCCCATCAAACACTCCCAGGACAGGTACAGCACGGGGTTAGATACAGAGTAAAGCTCCCTCTACACTGTCTCCATCAAACACTCCCAGGACAGGTACAGCACGGGGTTAGATACAGCGTAAAGCTCTCTCTACACTGTCCCCATCAAACAGTCCCAGGACAGGTACAGCACGGCGTTAGATACAGAGTAAAGCTCCCTCTACACTGTCCCCATCAAACACTCCCGGGACAGGTACAGCACGGGGTTAGATACAGAGTAAAGCTCCCTCTACACTGTCCCCATCAAACACTCCCAGGACAGGTGCAGCACGGGTTAGATACAGAGTAAAGCTCCCTCTACACTGTCCCCATCAAACACTCCCAAGACAGGTACAGCACGGGGTTAGATACAGAGTAAAGCTCCCTCTACACTGTCCCCATCAAACACTCCCAGGACAGGTACAGCACGGGGTTAGATACAGAGTAAAGCTCCCTCTACACTGTCCCCATCAAACACTCCCAGGACAGGTACAGCACGGGGTTAGATACAGAGTAAAGCTCCCTCTACACTGTCCCCATCAAACACTCCCAGGACAGGTACAGCACGGGGTTAGATACAGAGTAAAGCTCCCTCTACACTGTCCCCATCAGACACTCCCAGGACAGGTACAGCACGGGGTTAGATACAGAGTAAATCTCCAACCACACTATCCCCATCAAACACTCCCAGGACAGGTACAGCACGGGGTTAGATACAGAGTAAAGCTCCCTCTACACCGTCCACATCAAACACTCCCAGGACAGGTACAGCACGGGGTTAGATACAGAGTAAAGCTCCCTCTACACTGTCCCCATCAAACACTCCCAGGACAGGTACAGCACGGGGTTAGATACAGAGTAAAGCTCCCTCTACACTGTCCCCATCAAACACTCCCAGGACAGGTACAGCACGGGGTTAGATACAGAGTAAAGCTCCCTCTACACCGTCCCCATCGAACACTCCCAGGACAGGTACAGTATGTGGATAGATACAGAGTAAAGCTCCCTCTACACTGTCCCCATCAAACACTCCCAGGACAGGTACAGCACGGGGTTAGATACAGAGTAAAGCTCCCTCTACACTGTCTCCATCAAACACTCCCAGGACAGGTACAGCACGGGGTTAGATACAGAGTAAAGCTCCCTCTACACTGTCCCCATCAAACACTCCCAGGACAGGTACAGCACGGGGTTAGATACAGAGTAAAGCTCCCTCTACACCGTCCCCATCGAACACTCCCAGGACAGGTACAGTATGTGGATAGATACAGAGTAAAGCTCCCTCTACACTGTCCCCATCAAACACTCCCAGGACAGGTACAGTATGTGGTTAGATACAGAGTAAAGCTCCCTCTACACCATCCCCATCAAACACTCCCAGGACAGGTACAGCACGGGGTTAGATACTGAGTAAAGCTCCCTCTACACTGTCCCCATCAAACACTCCCAGGACAGGTACAGCACGGGGTTAGATACAGAGTAAAGCTCCCTCTACACTGTCCCCATCAAACACTCCCAGGACAGAGACAACACGGGGTTAGATACAGAGTAAAGCTCCCTGTACACTGTCCCCATCAAACACTCCCAGGGCTGGTACAGCACGGGGTTAGATACAGAGTAAAGCTCCCTCTACACTGTCCCCATCAAACACTCCCAGGAAAGGTACAGCACGGGGTTAGATACAGAGTAAAGCTCCCTCTACACCCTCCCCATCAAACACTCCCAGGACAGGTACAGCACGGGTTAGATACAGAGTAATGCTCCCTCTACACCGTCCCCATCAAACACTCCCAGGACAGGTACAGCACGGGGTTAGATACAGAGTAAAGCTCCCTCTACACTGTCCCCATCAAACACTCCCAGGACAGGTACAGCACAGGGTTAGATACAGAGTAAAGCTTCCTCTACACCGTCCCCATCAAACACTCCCAGAACAGTACAGCACGTGGTTAGATACAGAGTAAAGCTCCCTCTACACTGTCCCCATCAAACACTCCCAGGATTGGTACAGCACGGGGTTAGATACAGATTAAAGCTCCCTCTACACTGTCCCCATCAAACACTCCCAGGACAGAGACAACACGGGGTTAGATACAGAGTAAAGCTCCCTGTACACTGTCCCCATCAAACACTCCCGGGACAGGTACAGCACGGGGTTAGATACAGAGTAAAGCTCCCTCTACACTGTCCCCATCAAACACTCCCAGGACAGGTACAGCACGGGGTTAGATACAGAGTAAAGCTCCCTCGACTTTGTGCCCATCAAACGCCCCCTTGTGGGAGGGGGGTGGTCTGTGGGGTGGAGGGACGCTGGTGAATTGGTTCCCCCGGATGAAGACTCACCTGGCGAGGGCGAAGAAGGCAGCGAGGAGTGGGAGGAGTTTGAGCAGATCCTGTGGGAGGTATGTTGAGAGGACGATGAGGTTGGCGTAGAAAAGCACAAAGAGATGGATCGAGTCGGTCACGAAGCCTCGGTGGACGTCCACCAGCTCCCTGCCGGGTCCCAGGGGCTCACTGCAGGCAGAGCAGCACCTCGCCAGGCCGTACACGATGATACCTGTCGGTGTTGGGGGTCAGGGGGGGACAGAAAGACGAGGAAAGCGGGTGAAACAGGGTGGGATTCCAGATCGCCGGTCCCCAGAGAGCGGGCGAAAGCCAGGCACGTTGCGGTGGGTCTGGAGTTACATATAGGACCGGCCTGGGTAAGAATGGCAGGCGTTCCTCGCTGAAGAGTCATTGTGAGTCGCTTCGCTTTCCAACAATGCATCCTGGTGACCACTGCCAGTCCCTGCCCGTTGGAACTTGCCAAGTGTGCCCTCTGGGCACCTCCGCTCTGCCTTCCAAGTCACGCGGTTCAAGGCACACTCCAGCAGCCTGGTTCCAAAACCGAGGCAGGCACCACTGCCCCCACCCCCATGGACTCACGAGGGAGTGCTGCACTGACAGAGGGTCATTACTGAGGGAGTGCTGCACTGTCGGAGGGTCAGTACTGAGGGAGCGCTGCGCTCTCGGAGTGTCAGTACTGAGGGAGCGCCGCACTGTCGGAGGGTCAGTACTAAGGGAGTGCCGCACTGTTGGAGGGTCAGTAATGAGGCAGCGCCGCACTGTTGGAGGGTCAGTGCTTTGGAGGCCGCGGGGGTGGTGGGGGTAGAATTCTGGCTGATTTCTCCCTCAACCTCACCAAAGGCTTAAATGTGTCATGGTTACATCGCTGCTTGTGGGAGCTTGCTGTGCACTAACCCACTGCTGCCTTTCCTGTGAGACAACAACCGGCTGAGTCTCCTGTTGCGTGACGCGCTCAGTGCTCTCGGAGTGCGTGTCAGTCTGTGTCACCAGGCAACTGTGTAATCTGACCCTTACGGGAATGAGCGAGAAACAGAGATCTCGTGTTACATTTTAATTTATTCATCATTTCACCTCGTCTCTCCTGGCCGGCTGCCAGAGGAGGTATAAAAAAGAAAATCAATACAGTCGAATTGGAAACTGAATAAACACAGGATGTAGGTGAGGGTGGAAGGGAGGTGGGTAGGCGTGGAAAATAAACCTTAATAAACAAAACACCCGTTATTAAGCTAGACAAGAGTCTGATAACTGGCACGTCAATAGTGACCAAGGCAACAGGAGCCCATTCTCCGAGGATCGAACCTTCAACCCCAGAATCTCTGGCGTGGGCCCGAGGCCTCCTCCTGGCCTTCGGACCCGCTGGCTGAGGTGGCGAACATCTTGTCGGGCCCCAGCACGAACATGTAGCAGAAGTTGGCGACCAGGAGGCCCACGATGGGGAAGAAGGTGAGGCCGTATCCGAATCCCCGGAAAGTACTGCTCATGGCGGACGTCATCCAGTAAATCAACCTGAGGGTGTTGGAGAGTAAAGGGGGCACCATTAATCCCTCACTCCGGACGCATTGTCTCTCAGGGACCTTTCACCCCTCAGAAGCAGCCCTGTCTCTTTCGCCTCGGAGTTTTGAGCTGGACGCCAGGAAAGCAAGGGCAGGAAGATGGACATAGGTCAGGAACACACAAAGTCCCGTCACTCCCAGGACAGGTACAGCACGGGGTTAGATACAGAGTAAAGCTCCCTCTACACTGTCCCCATCAAACACTCCCAGGACAGGTACAGCACGGGGTTAGATACAGAGTAAAGCTCCCTCTACACTGTCCCCATCAAACACTCCCAGGACAGGTACAGCACGGGGTTAGATACAGAGTAAAGCTCCCTCTACACTGTCCCCATCAAACACTCCCAGGACAGGTACAGCACGGGGTTAGATACAGAGTAAAGCTCCCTCTACACTGTCCCCATCAAACACTCCCAGGACAGGTACAGCACGGGGTTAGATACAGAGTAAAGCTCCCTCTACACTGTCCCCATCAAACACTCCCAGGACAGGTACAGCACGGGGTTAGATACAGAGTAAAGTTCCCTCTACACTGTCCCCATCAAACACTCCCAGGACAGGTACAGCACGGGGTTAGATACAGAGTAAAGCTCCCTCTACACTGTCCCCATCAAACACTCCCAGGACAGGTACAGCACGGGGTTAGATACAGAGTAAAGCTCCCTCTACACTGTCCCCATCAAACACTCCCAGGACAGGTACAGCATGGGGTTAGATACAGAGTAAAGCTCCCTCTACACTGTCCCCATCAAACACTCCCAGGACAGGTACAGCACGGGGTTAGATACAGAGTAAAGCTCCCTCTACACTGTCCCCATCAAACACTCCCAGGACAGGTACAGCACGGGGTTAGATACAGAGTAAAGCTCCCTCTACACTGTCCCCATCAAACACTCCCAGGACAGATACAGCACGGGGTTAGATACAGAGTAAAGCTCCCTCTACACTGTCCCCATCAAACACTCCCAGGACAGGTACAGCACGGGGTTAGATACAGATTAAAGCTCCCTCTACACTGTCCCCATCAAACGCCCCCTTGGTAGGGGGGTGGGCTGTGGGGTGGAGGGACGCTGGTGAAGTGGTTCCCCCGGATGAAGACTCACCTGGCGAGGGCGAAGAAGGCAGCGAGGAGTGGGAGGAGTTTGAGCAGATCCTGTGGGAGGTATGTTGAGAGGACGATGAGGTTGGCGTAGAAAAGCACAAAGAGATGGATCGAGTCGGTCACGAAGCCTCGGTGGACGTCCACCAGCTCCCTGCAGGGTCCCAGGTGCAGGCAGAGCAGCACCTCGCCAGGCCGTACACGATGATACCTGTCGGTGTTGGGGGTGGGGGGGGGGACAGAAAGACGAGGAAAGCGGGTGAAACAGGGTGGGATTCCAGATCGCCGGACCCCAGAGAGCGGGCGAAAGCCAGGCACGTGGCGGTGGGTCTGGAGTTACATATAGGACCGGCCTGGGTAAGGATGGCAGGCGTTCCTCGCTGAAGAGTCATTGTGAGTCGCTTCGCTTTCCAACAATGCATCCTGGCGACCACTGCCAGTCCCTGCCCGTTGGAACTTGCCAAGTGCGCCCTCTGGGCACCTCCGCCCTGCCTTCCGAGTCACGGGGTTGTGGGTTCGAGGCACACTCCAGCAGCCTGGTTCCAAAACCGAGGCAGGCACCACTGCCCCCACCCCCATGGACTCCCGAGGGAGTGCTGTACTGACAGTGGGTCATTACTGAGGGAGTGCCGCACTGTCGGAGGGTCAGTACTGAAAGAGCGCTGCACTGTTAGAGGGTCAGTACTGAGGGAGTGCCGCTCTGTCGGAGGGTCAGTACTGAGGGAGTGCCGCACTGTCAGAGTGTCAGTACTGAGGGAGCGCCGCACTGTCGGAGGGTCAGTACTGAGGGAGTGCCGCACTGTCGTCGGGTTATTACTGAGGGAGCACCGCACTGTCAGAGGGTCAGTACTGAGGGAGTACCGCACTGTCGGAGGGTCAGTACTGAGGGAGTGCCGCACTGTCGGAGGGTAGTGCTGAGGGAATGCCGCAACGCTGGAGGGTCAGTACTGAGGGTCGCCGCACTGTCAGAGGGTCAATACTGATGGAGCACCGCACTGTCAGAGGCTCAGTACTGAGGGAGTGCTGCGCTATCGGAGGGTCAGTACTGAGGGAGCGCCGCACTGTCAGAGGGTTAGTACTGAGGGAGCGCCGCGCTGTCAGAGTGTCAATACTGAGGGAGCGCCGCACTGTCAGAGGGTCAGTACTGAGGGAGTGCCGCACTGTTGGAGGGTCAGTACTGAGGGAGTGCTGCACTGTCAGAGGGTCAGTACTAAGGGAGCGCAGCACTGTCGGAGGGTCAGTACTGAGGGAGTGCCGCACTGTCGGAGGGTTATTACTGAGGGAGCGCCGCACTGTCAGAGGGTCAGTACTGAGTGAGTACCGCACTGTCGGAGGGTCAGTACTGAGGGAGCGCTGCACTGTCGGAGGGTCAGTACTGAGGGAGTGCCGCACTGTCACAGGGTAATTACTGAGGCAGCGCCACACTGTCAGAGGGTCAGTACTGAGGGAGCACCGCACTGTCGGAGGGTCAGTACTGAGGGAGTGCCGTACTGTCGGAGGGTCAGTGCTGCGGGAGCGCCGTACTGTCGGAGGGTCAGTGCTGAGGGAGCGCCGCACTGCCGGAGGGTCAGTACTGAGGGATCGCCGCACTGTCAGAGGGTCAATACTGATGGAGCGCTGCACTGTCAGAGGGTCATTACTGAGGGAGCGCCGCGCTGTCGGAGCGTCAGTACTGAGGGAGCGCCGCACTGTCGGAGGGTCAGTGCTGAGGGAGCGCCGCACTGTCGGAGTGTCCGTTCTGAGGGAGCGCCGCACTGTCGGAGGGTCACTGCTGAGGGAGCGCCGCACTGCCGGAGGGTCAGTACTGAGGGATCGCCGCATTGTCGGAGGGTATGTATTGAGGGAGCGCCGCACTGTCGGAGGGTCAGTACTGAGGGAGTGCCGCACTGTCGGAGGGTCAGTGCTGAGGGAGTGTCGCACTGTCGGAGTGTCAGTGCTGAGGGAGCGCCGCACTGTCGGAGGGTCAGTGCTGAGGGAGCGCCGCACTGCTGGAGGGTCAGTACTGAGGGATGCGCTGCACTGTTGGAGGGTCAATACTGATGGAGCGCCGCACTGTCAGAGGGTCATTACTGAGGGAGTGCCGCTCTATCGGAGGGTCAGTACTGAGGGAGCGCCGCACTGTCAGAGGGTCAGTACTGATGGAGTGCTGCACTGTCGGAGGGTCAGTACTGAGGGAGCGCCGCACTGCCGGAGGGTCAGAAATGAGGGAGTGCCGCAATGTTGGAGGGTCAGTACCGAGGGAGTGCTGCACTGTCGGTGGGTCAGTACCGAGGGAGCGCCGCACTGTCGGAGGGTCAGTACTGAGTGAGGGCTGCACTGTCGGAGGCTCAGTACTAAGGGAGTGCCGCACTGTTGGAGGGTCAGTACTGAGGGAGTGCCGCACTGTCGGAGGGTCAGTACTGAGGAAGCACCGCACTGTTGGAGGGTCAGTGCTTTGGAGGCCGCGGGGGTGGTGGGGGTAGAATTCCCCCAGTTTCTGGCTGATTTCTCCCTCAACCTCACCAAAGGCTTAAATGTGTCATGGTTACATCGCTGCTTGTGGGAGCTTGCTGTGCGCTAACCCACTGCTGCCTTTCCTGTGAGACGACAACCGGCTGAGTCTCCTGTTGCGTGACGCGCTCAGTGCTCTCGGAGTGCGTGTCAGTCTGTGTCACCAGGCAACTGTGTAATCTGACCCTTACGGGAATGAGCGAGAAACAGAGATCTCGTGTTACACTTTAATTTATTCATCATTTCACCTCGTCTCTCCTGGCCGGCTGCCAGAGGAGGTATAAAAAAGAAAATCAATACAGTCGAATTGGAAACTGAATAAACACAGGATGTAGGTGAGGGTGGAAGGGAGGAGGGTAGGCGTGGAAAATAAACCTTAATAAACAAAACACCCGTTATTAAGCGAGACAAGAGTCTGATAACTGGCACGTCAATAGTGACCAAGGCAACAGGAGCCCATTCTCCGAGGATCGAACCTTCAACCCCAGAATCTCTGGCGTGGGCCCGAGGCCTCCTCCTGGCCTTCGGACCCGCTGGCTGAGGTGGCGAACATCTTGTCGGGCCCCAGCACGAACATGTAGCAGAAGTTGGCGACCAGGAGGCCCACGATGGGGAAGAAGGTGAGGCCGTATCCGAATCCCCGGAAAGTACTGCTCATGGCGGACGTCATCCAGTAAATCAACCTGAGGGTGTTGGAGAGTAAAGGGGGCACCATTAATCCCTCACTCCGGACGCATTGTCTCTCAGGGACCTTTCACCCCACAGAAGCAGCCCTGTCTCTTTCGCTTTGGAATTTTGAGCTGGACGCCAGGAAAGCAAGGGCAGGAAGATGGACATAGGTCAGGAACACACAAAGTCCCGTCACTCCCAGGACAGGTACAGCACGGGGTTAGATACAGAGTAAATCTCCCTCTACACTGTCCCCATCAAACACTCCCAGGACAGGTACAGCACGGGGTTAGATACAGAGTAAAGCTCCCTCTACACTGTCCCCATCAAACACTCCCAGGACAGGTACAGCACGGGGTTAGATACAGAGTAAAGCTCCCTCTACACTGTCCCCATCAAACACTCCCAGGACAGGTACAGCACGGGGTTAGATACAGAGTAAAGCTCCCTGTACACTGTCCCCATCAAACACTCCCAGGACAGGTACAGCACGGGGTTAGATACAGAGTAAAGCTCCCTGTACACTGTCCCCATCAAACACTCCCAGGACAGGTACAGCACGGGGTTAGATACAGAGTAAAACTCCCTCTACACTGTCCCCATCAAACACTCCCAGGACAGGTACAGCACGGGGTTAGATACAGAGTAAAGCTCCTTCTACACTGTCCCCATCAAACACTCCCAGGACAGGTACAGCATGGGGTTAGATACAGAGTAAAGCTCCCTCTACACTGTCCCCATCAAACACTCCCAGGACAGGTACAGCACAGGGTTAGATACAGGGTAAATCACCCTCTACACTATCCCCATCAAACACTCCCAGGACAGGTACAGCACGGGGTTAGATACAGAGTAAAGCTCCCTCTACACTGTCCCCATCAAACACTCCCAGGACAGGTACAGCACATGGTTAGATACAGGGTAAATCACCCTCTACACTATCCCCATCAAACACTCCCAGGACAGGTACAGCATGGGGTTAGATACAGAGTAAAGCTCCCTCTACACTGTCCCCATCAAACACTCCCAGGACAGGTACAGCACGGGGTTAGATACAGAGTAAAGCTCCCTCTACACTGTCCCCATCAAACACTCCCTTGTAGGGGGGTGGGCTGTGGGGTGGAGGGACGCTGGTGAAGTGGTTCCCCCGGATGAAGACTCACCTGGCGAGGGCGAAGAAGGCAGCGAGGAGTGGGAGGAGTTTGAGCAGATCCTGTGGGAGGTATGTTGAGAGGATGATGAGGTTGGCGTAGAAAAGCACAAAGAGATGGATCGAGTCGGTCACGAATCCTCGGTGGACGTCCACCAGCTCCCTGCCGGGTCCCAGGGGCTCACTGCAGGCAGAGCAGCACCTCGCCAGGCCGTGCACGATGATACCTGTCGGTGTTGGGGGGGGGGACAGAAAGACGAGGAAAGCGGGTGAAACAGGGTGGGATTCCAGATCGCCGGACCCCAGAGAGCGGGCGAAAGCCAGGCACGTGGCGGTGGGTCTGGAGTTACATATAGGACCGGCCTGGGTAAGGATGGCAGGCGTTCCTCGCTGAAGAGTCATTGTGAGTCGCTTCGCTTTCCTACAATGCATCCTGGCGACCACTGCCAGTCCCTGCCCGTTTGGAACTTGGCAAGTGTGCCCTCTGGGCACCTCCGCCCTGCCTTCCAAGTCACGGGGTTGTGGGTTCGAGGCACACTCCAGCAGCCTGGTTCCAAAACCGAGGCAGGCACCACCGCCTCCACCCCCATGGACTCCCGAGGGAATGCTGTACTGACAGAGGGTCATTACTGAGGGAGTGCCGCACTGTCGGAGTGTCAGTACTGAAAGAGCGCTGCACTGTTAGAGGGTCAGTACTGAGGGAGTGCCGCTCTGTCGGAGGGTCAGTACTGAGGGAGTGCCGCACTGTCAGAGGGTCAGTTCTGAGGGAGCGCCGCACTGTCGGAGGGTCAGTACTGAGGGAGTGCCGCACTGTCAGAGGGTCAGTACTGAGGGAGCGCCGCGCTGTCAGAGTGTCAGTACTGAGGGAGTGCCGCACTGTCAGAGGGTCAGTACTAAGGGAGCGCCGCACTGTCAGAGGGTCAGTACTGAGGGAGCGCCGCACTGTCAGAGGGTCAGTACTGAGGGAGCGCCGCACTGTCGGAGGGTCAGTACTGAGGGAGCGCCGCACTGTCGGAGGGTTATTACTGAGGGAGTGCCGCACTGTCGGAGGGTTATTACTGAGGGAGCGCCGCAGTGTCAGAGGGTCAGTACTGAGTGAGTACCGCACTGTCGGAGGGTCAGTACTGAGGGAGTGCCGCACTGTCGGAGGGTAATTACTGAGGGAGCGCTGCACTGTCAGAGGGTCAGTACTGAGGAAGTACTGCACTGTTGGAAGGTCAGTACTGAGGGAGTGTTGCACTGTCGGAGGGTCAGTGCTGAGGGAGCGCCGCACTGTCGGAGGGTCAGTGTTGAGGGAGCGCCGCACTGCCGGAGGGTCAGTACTGAGGGATCGCCGTACTGTGAGAGGGTCAATACTGATGGAGCGCCGCACTGCCAGAGGGTCGGTACTGAGGGAGTGCCGCGCTATCGGATGGTCAGTACTGAGGGAGCGCCGCACTTTCAGAGGGTCAGTACTGAGGGAGCGCCGCGCTGTCAGAGTGTCAGTACTGAGGGAGCGCCGCACTGTCAGAGGGTCAGTACTGAGGGAGTGCCGCACTGTCGGAGGGTCAGTACTGAGGGAGCGCCGCGCTGTCAGAGGGTCAGTACTGAGGGAGCGCCGCACTGTCGGAGGGTCAGTGCTGAGGGAGCGCCGCACTGTCGGAGGGTCAGTGCTGAGGGAGCGCCGCACTGCCGGAGGGTCAATACTGATGGAGTGCCGCACTGTCAGAGGGTCAGTACTGAGGGAGAGCCGCGCTATCGGAGGGTCAGTACTGAGGGAGCGCCGCACTGTCAGAGGGTCAGTACTGAGGGAGCGCCGCGCTGTCAGAGTGTCAGTACTGAGGGAGCGCCGCGCTGTCAGAGGGTCAGTACTGAGGGAGTGCCGCACGGTCGGAGGGTCAGTACTGCGGGAGCGCCGCACTGTCGGAGGGTCAGTGCTGAGGGAGCGCCGCACTGTCGGAGGGTCAGTGCTGAGGGAGCGCCGCACTGTCAGAGGGTCAGTATTGAGGGAGTGCCGCACTGTCGGAGGGTCAGTACTTAGGGAGTGCCGCACTGTCAGAGGGTCAGTACTGATGGAGTGCCGCACTGTCGGAGGTTCAGTTCTGAGGGAGCGCCGCACTGTTGGAGGGTCAGAAATGAGGGAGTGCCGCAATGTTGGAGGGTCAGTACTGAGGGAGTGCTGCACTGTCGGTGGCTCAGTACTGAGGGAGCGCCGCACTGTCGGAGGGTCAGTACTGAGTGAGGGCTGCACTGTCGGAGTGTCAGTACTGAGGGAGTGCCGCGCTGTCAGAGGGTCAGTACTGAGGGAGCGCCGCCCTGTCGGAGGGTTATTACTGAGGGAGCGCCGCACTGTCAGAGGGTCAGTACTGAGTGAGTACCGCACTGTCGGAGGGTCAGTACTGAGGGAGCGCTGCACTGTCGGAGGGTCAGTACTGAGGGAGCGCCGCACTGTCGGAGGGTTATTACTGAGGGAGCGCCGCACTGTCAGAGGGTCAGTACTGAGTGAGTACCGCACTGTCGGAGGGTCAGTACTGAGGGAGCGCTGCACTGTCGGAGGGTCAGTACTGAGGGAGTGCCGCACTGTCGGAGGGTAATTACTGAGGGAGCGCTGCACTGTCAGTGGGTCAGTACTGAGGAAGTACCGCACTGTCGGAGGGTCAGTGCTGAGGGAGCGCCGCACTGTCGGAGGGTCAGTGCTGAGGGAGCGCCGCACTGCCGGAGGGTCAGTACTGAGGGATCGCCGTACTGTCAGAGGGTCAATACTGATGGAGCGCCGCACTGCCGGAGGGTCAGTACTGAGGGAGTGCCGCGCTATCGGATGGTCAGTACTGAGGGAGCGCCGCACTTTCAGAGGGTCAGTACTGAGGGAGCGCCGCGCTGTCAGAGTGTCAGTACTGAGGGAGCGCCGCACTGTCAGAGGGTCAGTACTGAGGGAGTGCCGCACTGTCGGAGGGTCAGTACTGAGGGAGCGCCGCGCTGTCAGAGGGTCAGTACTGAGGGAGTGCCGCACTGTCGGAGGGTCAGTGCTGAGGGAGCGCCGCACTGTCGGAGGGTCAGTGTTGAGGGAGCGCCGCACTGTCAGAGGGTCAGAATTGAGGGAGTGCCGCACTGTCGGAGGGTCAGTACTGAGGGGGTGCCGCACTGTCAGAGGGTCAGTACTGATGGAGTGCCGCACTGTCGGAGGTTCAGTACTGAGGGAGCGCCGCGCTGTCGGAGGGTCAGAAATGAGGGAGTGCCGCAATGTTGGAGGGTCAGTACTGAGGGAGTGCTGCACTGTCGGTGGGTCAGTACCGAGGGAGCGCCGCACTGTCGGAGGGTCAGTACTGAGTGAGGGCTGCACTGTCGGAGGCTCAGTACTAAGGGAGTGCCGCACTGTTGGAGGGTCAGTACTGAGGAAGCACCGCACTGTTGGAGGGTCAGTGCTTTGGAGGCCGCGGGGGTGCTGGGGGTAGAATTCTGGCTGATTTCTCCCTTAACCTCACCAAAGGCTTAAATGTGTCATGGTTACATCGCTGCTTGTGGGAGCTTGCTGTGCGCTAACCCACTGCTGCCTTTCCTGTGAGACAACAACCGGCTGAGTCTCCTGTTGCGTGACGCGCTCAGTGCTCTCGGAGTGCGTGTCAGTCTGTGTCACCAGGCAACTGTGTAATCTGACCCTTACGGGAATGAGCGAGAAACAGAGATCTCGTGTTACACTTTAATTTATTCATCATTTCACCTCGTCTCTCCTGGCCGGCTGCCAGAGGAGGTTATAAAAAAGAAAATCAATACAGTCGAATTGGAAACTGAATAAACACAGGATGTAGGTGAGGGTGGAAGGGAGGTGGGTAGGCGTGGAAAATAAACCTTAATAAACAAAACACCCGTTATTAAGCGAGACAAGAGTCTGATAACTGGCACGTCAATAGTGACCAAGGCAACAGGAGCCCATTCTCCGAGGATCGAACCTTCAACCCCAGAATCTCTGGCGTGGGCCCGAGGCCTCCTCCTGGCCTTCGGACCCGCTGGCTGAGGTGGCGAACATCTTGTCGGGCCCCAGCACGAACATGTAGCAGAAGTTGGCGACCAGGAGGCCCACGATGGGGAAGAAGGTGAGGCCGTATCCAAAGCCCCGGAAAGTACTGCTCATGGCGGACGTCATCCAGTAAATCAACCTGAGGGTGTTGGAGAGTAAAGGGGGCACCATTAATCCCTTACTCCGGACGCATTGTCTCTCAGGGACCTTTCACCCCTCAGAAGCAGCCCTGTCTCTTTCGCTTCGGAATTTTGAGCTGGACGCCAGGAAAGCAAGGGCAGGAAGATGGACATAGGTCAGGAACACACAAAGTCCCGTCACTCCCAGGACAGGTACAGCACGGGGTTAGATACAGAGTAAAGCTCCCTCTGCACTGTCCCCATCAAACACTCCCAGGACAGGTACAGCACGGGGTTAGATACAGAGTAAACCTCCCTCTACACTGTCCCCATCAAACACTCCCAGGACAGGTACAGCACGGGGTTAGATACAGAGTAAAGCTCCCTCTGCACTGTCCCCATCAAACACTCCCAGGACAGGTACAGCACGGGGTTAGATACAGAGTAAAGCTCCCTCTGCACTGTCCCCATCAAACACTCCCAGGACAGATAAAGCACGGGGTTAGATACAGAGTAAAGCTCCCTCTACACTGTCCCCATCAAACACTCCCAGGACAGGTACAGCACGGGGTTAGATACAGAGTAAAGCTCCCTGTACACTGTCCCCATCAAACACTCCCAGGATTGGTACAGCACGGGGTTAGGTACAGAGTAAAGATCCCTCTACACTGTCCCCATCAAACAGTCCCAGGACAGAGACAACACGGGGTTAGATACAGAGTAAAGCTCCCTCTGCACTGTCCCCATCAAACACTCCCAGGATTGGTACAGCACGGGGTTAGATACAGAGTAAAGCTCCCTCTGCACTGTCCCCATCAAACACTCCCAGGACAGGTACAGCACGGGGTTAGATACAGAGTAAAGCTCCCTCTGCACTGTCCCCATCAAACACTCCCAGGACAGGTACTGCACGGGGTTAGATACAGAGTAAAGCTCCCTCTACACTGTCCCCATCAAACACTCCCAGGACAGGTACAGCACGGGGTTAGATACAGAGTAAAGCTCCCTCTACACTGTCCCCATCAAACGCCCCCTTGGTGGGGGGGGGGGGGGGGGGGGGGGGGTGGGTGGGCTGTGGGGTGGAGGGACGCTGGTGAAGTGGTTCCCCCGGATGAAGACTCACCTGGCGAGGGCGAAGAAGGCAGCGAGGAGTGGGAGGAGTTTGAGCAGATCCTGTGGGAGGTATGTTGAGAGGACGATGAGGTTGGCGTAGAAAAGCACAAAGAGATGGATCGAGTCGGTCACGAAGCCTCGGTGGACGTCCACCAGCTCCCTGCCGGGTCCCAGGGGCTCACTGCAGGCAGAGCAGCACCTCGCCAGGCCGTACACGATGATACCTGTCGGTGTTGGGGGTGGGGGGGGGACAGAAAGACGAGGAAAGCGGGTGAAACAGGGTGGGATTCCAGATCGCCGGACCCCAGAGAGCGGGCGAAAGCCAGGCACGTTGCAGTGGGTCTGGAGTTACATATAGGACCGGCCTGGGTAAGGATGGCAGGCGTTCCTCGCTGAAGAGTCATTGTGAGTCGCTTCGCTTTCCAACAATGCATCCTGGCGACCACTGCCAGTCCCTGCCCGTTGGAACTTGCCAAGTGCGCCCTCTGGGCACCTCCGCTCTGCCTTCCGAGTCACGGGGTTGTGGGTTCGAGGCACACTCCAGCAGCCTGGTTCCAACACCAAGGCAGGCAACCCCCCACCCCACATGGACACCCGAGGGTCATTACTGAGGGAGTGCCACACTGTCAGAGGGTCAATACTGATGGAGCGCCGCACTGTCAGAGTGTCATTACTGAGGGAGTGCCGCGCTATCGGAGGGTCAGTACTGAGGGAGCGCCGCGCTGTCAGAGTGTCAGTACTGAGGGAGCGCCCACTGTCGGAGGGTCAGTACTGAGGGAGTGCCGCACTGTCAGAGGGTCAGTACTGAGGGAGCGCTGTGCTGTCGGAGTGTCAGTACTGAGGGAGTGCTGCAATGTCGGAGGGTCAGTACTGAGGGAGTGCTGCAATGTCAGAGGGTCAGTACTGAGGGAGGGCCACACTGTCGGAGGGTCAGTACTGAGGGAGTGCTGCAATGTCAGAGGGTCAGTACTGAGGGAGGCCACACTGTCGGAGGGTCAGTACTGAGGGAGCGCCGCAATGTCGGAGGGTCAGTTTTGAGGGAGCGCCGCACTGTCGGAGGGTCAGTTTTGAGGGAGCGCTGCGCTGTCGGAGTGTCAGTACTGAGGGAGTGCTGCAATGTCGGAGGGTCAGTACTGAGGGAGCGCCGCACTGTCGGGGTGTCAGTACTGAGGGAGCGCCGCACTGTCGGAGGGTCAGTACTGAGGGAGTGCTGCAATGTCGGAGGGTCAGTACTGAGGGAGTGCTGCAATGTCGGAGGGTCAGTACTGAGGGAGCGCCGCAATGTCGGAGGGTCAGTACTGAGGGAGCGCCGCACTGTTGGAGGTACCATCTTCATGGTGAGATGTTAAACCTGCTGCCCTCTCCAGTCCACTTCCCGATATGAATCCCTTAAACAACATCACACAACTGAAATCGAACCCTGACCCTGCCCAAGATGAAGAGCTGAAGCTGGGTCCTGTGGGTTAATAGTGCAGGAACAGTGCCAGTACGGGGCTCGCATGGGCCCAGTGGAGCGAGTGGCCTCCTACACTTCCCTGGGGGCTCTATAATGGAACGAAAGACAGAGGCTCTGTGGCCATCTGGCTGAGGGTCTGCGGACCCCGAGACGGCTGGCAGGAATGGGACTGCTGACAGCAGGTACCCCGAAGGGCGTTAACTCGGGATAATCCATTGTGCTCAGTAAGGATGGACACAAAGATAGTTTCCTCCTTGAGATCAAATCTCATCTTTATCTCTGATCTCACCTCACCTCCCTATCTCTGTACCCTCCTCCTTCCCTACACCCCTCCCTATCTCTGTAACCTCCTCCAGCCCCTACACCCCTCCATATCTCTGTAACCTCCTCCAGTCCCTACACCCCTCCCTGTCTCTGTAACCTCCTCCAGCCCCTACACCCCTCCCTATCTCTGTAACCTCCTCCAGCCCCTACACCCCTCCCTATCTCTGTAACCTGCTCCAGCCCCTACACCCCTCCATATCTTTGTAACCTCCTCCAGCCCCTACACCCCTCCCTGTCTCTGTAACCTCCTCCAGCCCCTACACCCCTCCGAGATCTCTGCCCTCCTCTAATTCTGGCCTCTCGAGCATCCCCCGATTCCCATCGCTCCACCATTGGCCTTCAGCTGCCTGGGTGGGGGGGCCCTGAGCTCTGGAATTCCCTCCGTCAACATTTCCGACTCTCTCTCTCTCCCTCCCCCTCCTCCCTTGAGACGCCCCTTCCAGCCGACCTCTCTCATTGCCTGTCCTTAACATCCCCTCGGGGATAACTTCCATGCCCAGCACTGTGTGAAACCCATTGAGGCCCGCTTCCTTCACACATCCACCGCTCGCCCCCAGTGGCTGAACCCTCCCCCACCCCCAACCACCCCGAACGTCCACACATGACAGAGAGGTGGCTGCCTTACCCATCACTATGGGAACGGTGGTGAAGACTCCACATCGGAGCGTGTAGATCACCCGGGTGCTGAGGGCAGGCATCAAGGGCACATCGAAGGGCAGGAAGATGTAGGCCCCGTACAGGAAGCAGGGGTAGACGAGCAGGGCTCCGGACAATGCAGCCGTGGCCTTGAGGTTGGGCCGGGTGCAGCGGGCACAGGGCGGGCGCTTTGCCCCCTGCGCCTCCTCCTCCTCCGAGTCCGGCCACTCAGCACCAGCCGGTGGGTAGCCTCGAGGGGCCGGCCAGCTGCCCTGGCCGGAGTGGGGGCATCAGGAAGGGCCGGCGAGACGACACCTCGGTGCCGGAGTCCGGCCCCTCCCCGGCCTCGGGCGAGGGCTGCTCTTCACCCTCGGTTGGCGGGCCCACCACCTGGACCCTGGGGTTGACCTCCTTGGGCCAGAGGTCGCCGGCCGCGACCCCCCCATCGGCACGAGGGGTCTCCGGGTTGGCGGCCAAAGGTGAGGGCACCATCTCGATGGCGCTGCCCTCGGTCGCCAGCGGCTGGCTACCGTTGGGGTATTCCAGCGTGTCCGTTGAGTGCAGTAGGGTCGTGCCACCATCCTCGGTGGATCCCAAACTCCGGGGGCGATCCGAATCAGGCCGCTCCTCCTCCGATACGTTCTCCAGGACTTCCTCCTCGTGCGTGGGATGCTGAGGGTCAGCCTGGACCAGGGGCAGGAACCCCGACATCTCGAGTGGCTCCTGCAACGACAAAGCGCATTGGATTTACGGCCCAGGCACAGGCCGCTCGGCCCACTCAGTCCCTGCTGGTGTCGGTGCTCCACAGGCTCCGAAGAGGCCTGGGAATCCCCACACTGAGCATATCACCCCCTGACACCTCCTGACGCCAGCTCCTAGCTCTGGTTCCGCCCATGGATGCAAACAACCCTTCATCGGCCCGAGCAGGAGTCAGTACTGAGGGAGGGCCGCACTGTCGGAAGGGCAGTACCGAGGGAGTGCAGCACAGTCGGGTTCAGTACTGAGGGAGTGCCACACAGTCGGAGGGTCAGTACTGAGGGAGTGCCGCACTGTTGGAGAGTCCATGCTGAGGGAGTGCCGCACTATCAGAGGTTGTGTCTTCCAGATGAGATATTAAACTCTGGCCCCCGTCTGCCCTCTCAGGTGGGTGTAAAAGATCCCACGGCTGCTATTGGAAGAAGAGCGGGTTGGGGGAGGTGGGGAGGGAGTTCCTGCCGGTGTCCTGGGACAAATATTTATCCTTTAACTGACATCACTTATAACCAATGATCTGGGTCGTTATCACCTCGCTGTGTGTGTGTGTGTGTGTGTGTGTGTGTGTGTGTGTGTGTGTGTGTGTGTGTGTGTGTGTGTGTGTGTGTGTGTGTGTGTGTGTGTGTGTGTGTGTGTGTGTGTGTGTGTGTGTGTGTGTGTGTGTGATCTTGCTGTGCGCAGACTGGCTGCCGCGTTGGCCACATCACAGCAGTGGCCCCGCTTGAAACGTCATCCGCGGGCCGCGTAGCGCTTTTAGGACATCCTGAGGCTGTGGAAGGCGCTATGTAAATGCAGGTTTTTCACCGTTGAGTGCCAGGGCCCTGCTCGAGCCCTGGTAGGCAGGAGAGTGAAGGGGAGTAGGAAACCTGATCATCCTGAGGTGGAACTGAGGGCAGGTTGGATGCTACAGCAGCAAGTACCTCGTGGAGACTCTTCCTGAGGCATTCCAATGGGAGGCGGGGTGAATGATTGTGGAGGATTGACTTCAAGTTCTGTCGAAGGGTCATGAGGACTCGAAACGTCAACTCTTTTCTTCTCCGCCGATGCTGCCAGACCTGCTGAGTTTTTCCAGGTAATTCTGTTTTTGTTTCAATGTCACCTTCCTGATAAGCTGCTTTCCAGGCCCCGAGCCTGTTCAACTGGTTCAGCCAGAAAGTCTCAGGGCCCACGCTAGGCCCAGTAACTCCGCCCCAAGCCTTGGCGGCTGATAAGCTGATAAACCGGCTCCTGACATAAAGGGTCTGTCCACCTTCTGCCACCTCCATCCCCCCCTCCGCACGCTGAGCACGACGTGGGGCATTCCAGTGGGAGTTCCAGAGCTCAAGGCCCCCCCCCGCCACCAGGCAGCTGAAGGCCCGGCCGCCAATAGCGGAGCGATGGGGATCGGGGGATGGGCGAGAGGCCGGAATTGGTGGAGAGCGGAGATCTCGGAGGGTTGTAGGGGCTGGAGGAGGTTACAGAGATAGGGAGGGGGTGTAGGGGCTGGAGGAGGTTAGAGAGATAGGGAGGGGTGTAGGGGCTGGAGGAGGTTACAGAGATAGGGAGAGGTGTAGGGGCTGGAGGAGGTTACAGAGATAGGGAGGAGTGTAGGGGCTGGAGGAGGTTACAGAGATAAGGAGGGGTGTAGGGGCTGGAGGAGGTTACAGAGATAGGGAGGGGTGTAGGGGATGAGGAGGTTAGAGAGATAGGGAGGGGTGTAGGGGCTGGAGGAGGTTACAGAGATAGGGAGGGGTGTAGGGGCTGGAGGAGGTTAAAGAGATAGGGAGGGGTGTAGGGGCTGGAGGAGGTTACAGAGATAGGGAGGGGTGTAGGGGCTGGAGGAGGTTACAGAGATAGGGAGGGGTGTAGGGGCTGGAGGAGGTTACAGAGATAGGGAAGGGTGTAGGGGCTGGAGGAGGTTAGAGAGATAGGGAGGAGTGTAGGGACTGGAGGAGGTTACAGAGATAGGGAGGGGTGTAGGGGCTGGAGGAGGTTACAGAGATAGGGAGGGGTGTAGGGACTGGAAGAGGTTAGAGAGATAGGGAGAGGTGTAGGGACTGGAGGAGGTTAGAGAGATAGGGAGGGGTGTAGGGGCTGGAGGAGGTTACAGAGATAGGGAGGGGTGTAGGGGCTGGAGGAGGTTACAGAGATAGGGAGGGGTGTAGGGGCTGGAGGAGGTTACGGAGATAGGGAGGGGTGTAGGGGCTGGAGGAGGTTACAGAGATAGGGAGGGGTGTAGGGGACTGGAGGAGGTTAGAGAGATAGGGAGGAGTGTAGGGACTGGAGGAGGTTACAGAGATAGGGAGGGGTGTAGGGGCTGGAGGAGGTTACAGAGAGAGGGAGGGGTGTAGGGGCTGGAGGAGGTTACAGAGATAGGGAGGGGTGTAGGGGCTGGAGGAGGTTACAGAGATAGGGAGGAGTGTAGGGGCTGGAGGAGGTGACAGAGATAGGGAGGGGTGTAGGGGCTGAGGGAGGTTACAGAGAGAGGGAGGGTTGACCAGGAGGTTAATGAAGGGTTTACAAGCTGAATCCAACACACCTAATCCATGTTGGGCTGGCACCATGGCATCGTCTACAGGAGGGTGGCACGACCTATTCTACAGGTTTGCCATAGGGTCACGCGATGGGCTGGATACACAATGATCTCCTCACAGTGGAGTTCAAATGGCTGAGCCGTCAATTCTAAAGCACCTCAGCACAGCGGAAAGGAACTATGGTGCCCCAAGTTCACTGCAGTCACAGTGAGCGTCAGGATAAGTTAGACAGAGGAAAACATTCCAGCACCAAAGATAAAACTGCAGGTGCCAGGAATCTGAAACTAAAAGAAAAATGAGGAAACACTCTGCAAGTCTGGTGGCACCTGTGGAGAGATACAGAGTTGACATTGCCAGTTGCTCATCACCATATCCTTCTATTCCTGTCTCCCTCGTGTGTTTATACATCTCCCCCCACCACCCAATCCATCTCTGCGATTCACCTCGACCACTCCCTGTGGGAGCGAGTCCCACATTCTCCCCGCGGGAGCGAGTCCCATATTCTCCCCACTCCCCGCGGGAGCGAGTCCCACATTCTCCCCACTCCCCGCGGGAGCGAGTCCCACATTCTCCCCACTCCCCGCGGGAGCGAGTCACATATTCTCCCCACTCCCCGCGGGAGCGAGTCCCATATTCTCCCCACTCCCCGCGGGAGCGAGTCCCACATTCTCCCCACTCCCCGTGGGAGCGAGTCCCATATTCTCCCCACTCCCCGCGGGAGCGAGTCCCACATTCTCCCCACTCCCCCGCGGGAGCGAGTCCCACATTCTCCCCACTCCCCGCGGGAGCGAGTCACATATTCTCCCCACTCCCCGCGGGAGCGAGTCCCATATTCTCCCCACTCCCCGCGGGAGCGAGTCCCATATTCTCCCCACTCCCCGCGGGAGCGAGTCCCACATTCTCCCCACTCCCCGTGGGAGCGAGTCCCACATTCTCCCCACTCCCCCTGGGAGTGAGTCCCATATTCTCCCCACTCCCCGCGGGAGCGAGTCCCACATTCTCCCCACTCCCCGTGGGTGCGAGTCCCACATTCTCCCCGTGGGACCGAGTCCCACATTCTCCCCGCTCCCCGTGGGTGCGAGTCCCACATTCTCCCCGTGGGAGCGAGTCCCACATTCTCCCCACTCCCTGTGGGAGCGAGTCCCACATTCTCCCCACTCCCCGTGGGAGCGAGTCCCACATTCTCCCCGCTCCCCGCGGGAGCGAGTCCCACATTCTCCCCGCTCCCCGTGGGAGCGAGTCCCACATTCTCCCCGCTCCCCGTGGGAGCGAGTCCCACATTCTCCCCGCTCCCCGTGGGAGCGAGTCCCACATTCTCCCCACTCCCCGTGGGAGCGAGTCCCACATTCTCCCCGCTCCCCGTGGGAGCGAGTCCCACATTCTCCCCGCTCCCCGTGGGAGCGAGTCCCACATACTCCCCGCTCCCCGTGGGAGCGAGTCCCACATTCTCCCCGCTCCCCGTGGGAGCGAGTCCCACATTCTCCCCACTCCCCGTGGGAGCGAGTCCCACATTCTCCCCACTCCCCGTGGGAGCGAGTCCCACATTCTCCCCACTCCCCGTGGGAGTGAGTCCCACATTCTCCCCACTCCCTGTGGGAGCGAGTCCCACATTCTCCCCGTGGGAGCGAGTCCCACATTCTCCCCACTCCCCGTGGGAGCGAGTCCCACATTCTCCCCACTCCCCGTGGGAGCGAGTCCCACATTCTCCCCCACTCTCTGGGTAAAGAGGTTTCTCCTGAATTCCCCATCGGATTTATTAGCGACTCTGGTATTGATGGCCCCCCCAGCTCAAGTGGGAATATTTTGATGTCAACATTTTGCTAAGTTTCATGCCATCTATCAGGTCACCCCGCCCTTTGCTAATTGCTCCTTTACTCTATTCCAGGTCACTAATATACGAATTAGGAGCAGGAGGAGGCCATTCAGCCCCTCGAACCTGCTCCGCCATTCAATAAGATCATGCGTGACCTGATAGTAACCCCAAATCTGCATCCCACCTCCCCCCGATAACCCATCTCCCCCTTGCTTACCAAGAATCTATCCACCTCTGCCATAAAAATACTCAAAGACTCTGCTTCCACCCGCCTTTTCAGGAAGAGTTCCGAAGACTCACGACCCTCAGAGAAAATCTTTCTCCTCAACTCTGTCTGGAATGAGCGACCCCTTTATTTTGAAACAGTGACCCCCCTAGTTCTAGATTCTCCCACAAGAGGAAACACCCTCTCCACATCCCCCCTGTCAAGACCCCTCTGGATCTTATATGTTTCAATCAAGTCGCCTCTTACTCTTCTAAACTCCAGCGGATACAAGCCCAGCCTGTCCTCATAAGACAGCCCACCCATTCCAGGTATTAGTCTAGTTAACCTTCTCTGAACTGCTTCTAATGCATTTACATCCTTCCTTAAATAAGGAGACCAGTACTGTACACAGTATTCCAGATGTGGTCTCACCAATGCCTTGTATAAAATAAGCATAACCTCGCTACTTATGTAATCAATTCCCTTCGCAATAAGTAAAAGACATTCTATTTTTATTTGGGGTGGGTATGCGGTGACATCGTGGAATCGTCACTAGACTAGTATTCCAGATACCCAGGTATACACCGGGTCATATCCCACCGTGACAGATGGATTCAATAAAAAGTCTAGAATTAAAAGTCTGGTGACGACCAGAAAATCATTGCCGATTGCCATAAAAAACCCCATCTGGGTCACTCCTGCGCCTTTAGGGAGGGGAAATCTGCTGTCCTTACCCGGTCTGGCCTACTACACGTGACTCCAGACCCACAGCCATGCAGGTGACTCTTCAATGCCCCTCTGGCCTCAAGGGCAATTAGGGATGGGCAATCAATGCTGGCCCAGCCAGTGACGCCACATCCCACCAGCCAATAAAGAAACAGCTTTTCCTGGTTACTTGCATACCAGCCCTTTGCGGTTCTAGAAAATGACTTGAACATTAGGTAATCTTTTACAACTCCCTCATGTGTGAACTTGCCTGGTCGGATGCCAGGAGGCTGCTAGGCCACTGGAAGGCGCGTGATTGGCTGAAGTTCCCCTCTCTGATTGGCTGGCCCCACTGCCAATCATGAGAGGGGGCCGGACTCAAAGCAGCCCAGGTGAACCTGCAGCCGACAGGTTGTAGGGTGCTCAGAGGCAACTTTAGCAAGCGCTTTGGACGCAAACTCTTTGTGCCCAAGATTTGGAGGATCAAGCCGAGGGCCAGGGGATCTTGAGAAAAATTGAATCCTACCTTTAATCCGTCTGCAGGCACCTTGTCGAGGTGGATTGAGCGACTGACTTTAATTCATTAATTTCATTTGATGAACGGACTGACTTTAAGTTCACTCGGGAGAGGTTTGATCAGCCTTGTCTGTAATGTTGACGGGATCAGAGCCGGCAAGATTCAAAGCTAGATCTCTTCTCCCTCTGAAAGGCAAGCCTTCGTAGCTAATGCTTCGTTTCTCACCCCCCCCCCCCCACCCTCCTACTCCGCCTCTCTTACCTCTGAGGAAAACCAGTTAGACCGGAGAAGTGATTGGTAAAGAGGGAGGAGCGTGTAATTAAAGGGGACAGGGAGAAGCCAAGGTCTGGGCGATTCTTGTTGACAGAAAGCAACCACAAGGAAGACTTTTAAAGCAGTCAACGTATACCGGAGCATCGATTATCTTGTGCGCGAAAGCGAAATACAGGCGGGTGCTGGAAGTCACAGATCCTTAAAGCACAGAAGGAGGCCATTGGGCCCATCGTGTCTGCACCTGCTCTCCAAATCAGCATTATGACCTAGCGCCACTGCCCTGCCATTTCCCCGTACCCCCCCTCCACATCGTTTCTATTCAAATAATCACCTAACGCCCTCTCGGATGCCTCGATTGAACCTGCCTCCACCACACTTCCGGGCAACGCATTCCAGACCCGAACCACTCGCTGTGCGAAGAAGTTTATTTCTCACCTCACAACTGCTTCTTTTGCAAATCACTTTAAACCTGTGCCCTCTCGTTCTCGATCCTTTGACGAGCGGGAACAGCTTCCCCCTTACCTACTCTGCCCAGCCCCCCTCATGGATTTTGAGCATCTCTGTCAAATCTCCTCTCAGCCGCCTTCTCTCCGAGGAGAACAGTCCCGGCCTCTCCCAATCTAACCTCACAGCCGAAGCGTCTCATCCCTGGAAACCATTCTCATAAGCCTCTCCTGCACTCTCTCCAACGTGCTCACATCCTTCCTATAGAGCGGTGCCCGGAACTGTACGTGATAATTTTATTTTATTTCGTTATTCTATAAAACCTTCAGGAAGCCTCATCCCACCTGTGGATGAGGTTCCCTGAGAAATGCAAAGGCCCGGCTCGGCCCTTTGCCCCCCCACCCACCCCCCCACCCCCCTCCCCCCCCCCCCCCCCACCTCCCCCGCCGACCTTAAGGTTGGACGGGCAGCGCTGTTATCGAGCTTAATTACTTTTTTTTAACGGCCTTAATAGGCCGAACGACACATCAAAATGACACAAGATGGCGTCCGGATGTGCGCCTGACATTGTCACGCGTCGTTTTACGGGTCGGCGTTTCGGGCCCACATCACCCCACCCCGGCACATCTCGACGGCAAAATTCTGCCCCTAGGAACGGGAGGAAAACCGTTCAGCCCCCTCGAGCCTGTTCCGCCAGTCGGTAAAATCATGGCTGATCTGCGGCCTAACTCCACACACCCGCCTTTTGGCCCCATTTCCTTAATACCCTTTGGCTGCCAAAAATCTATCCACCTTAGATTTAAAATGAACAATTGCCATTTGCGGAAGAGAGTTCCAAACTGCTGAGACCCCTTTGTAGAAATGTTTCCTAATTTCACTCAAAGCCCTGGTTCGAATTTTTAGACTCTGCCCCTTAGTGCGAGGCTACGAGATGAGCAGGAATGATTCCTCTCTAGCTACAGGGGACAGAACAGAACCTAACACTGTATTTTTTTTATAAAAACGTAGCCTCAGGGCTATTAACTAATTTTAAACTACACCCTTTGGCTGAACAAAAAGGCCATTAAGACGGCTGACCCACTGTCTGTTCAGGACAAAAGAAGCCACTTTTCTCAATGTCAGAAATGCCACTCCTCGTTATACCTGAGGAGCTCCTAACAGACTGCCTGGGGACCACACAGCCCAGCTTCAAAGGCAGCTACATGAAGGCCATTTGGATTCAATAGACCAGGCTTGCCAGCAGAGTCAGAGAGTCTACTAAGTCAATGGCCCTGTCAAACATTCCTTTTAACCCACAATGGCGGGGACGTTAGCAGTCCTGAAGACCACGCCGCATTTCAGACTCTGGATAAACATAAAGGTGAAAGCAAGCCCCTCTGCTGCTTTAGCGCCTGACGGGCTGACCACACAGCAGGCCCCAACGTACCCTGCCTCTGCTGAAAGTCCGTTACCATCGCCTGGTTCGGCTTGTGAAGCCAGCACTACAGGAGAAATGGAACGTTACACCGCCAGTTTTCCAGCCCGCCCACCTCTGGGAAGGGAATTCCTCGTTGAACTTCAATTCTGCACTCTGGGCCCACGGCTGAGCCTGTATTTATCTTCTCCGTGGTGCCTGCGCTGTGAAGCCTTCGTCTCTCTCCCGCTCTCCACGCCGTTTGCGAGCTGTGGTGTGTGGAGGGGGGGTGGTGGGGGAGGGGGACGTTGTGGACCCCTCCTTTCCCTGGTTTTTTTCTCAACGCGCGCAAAACATAAAAAAAACAAACCTTTTCGACCCCATCTCCTTCCTCGAGTGGGCTGTGGGGCTATTAGCAGGAAGCGGATCACTCAAGGTGGGGGTTGGTGGGGGAGGGGGAAAAAACACCACCTATTAAAGAGGAAACAAATTAAAAACACTTTTTCTGTTTGTGGAGGGTGATGAGAGGAAAATAGCCCATAAGACCATAAGACAGAGGAGCAGAAATTAGGCCATTTGGCCCATCGAGTCTGCTCCGCCATTCAATCATGGCTGATAAGTTTCTCAACCCCAATCTCCCGCCTTCTCCCCGTAACCTTTGACCCCCTTACCAATCAAGAACCTATCTATCTCGGTCTTAAATACACTCAATGACCTGGCCTCCACAGCCTTCTGTGGCAATGAATTCCATAGATTCACCACTCTCTGGCTAAAGAAGTTTCTCCTCATCTCTGTTCTAAAAGGTCTTCCCTTTACTCTGAGGCTGTGTCCTCGGGTCCTAGTCTCTCCTACTAATGGAAACATCTTCCCCACGTCCACTCTATCCAGGCCTTTCAGTATTCTGTAAGTTTCAATCAGATCCCCCCTCATCCTTCTAAACTCCATCCAGTATAGACCCAGTCTATAATAGCGCCATTCGAGTGTACCACATCACCCTTGCCTTCTGCCTGTAAACTCCACCCTAACAGTTTCCCTTAGGAACAAAAACAAAAACACCTGGAAAAACTCAGGTCTGACAGCATCTGCGGAGAGGGATAGAGTTGACGTTTCAAGTCCATGTGGCTCCTCATCAGAACTGTCTAGACCTGCTGAGTTTTTCCAGCTATCAGATCTCCAGCCTCCGCAGTATTTTGCTTTTATCTTAATTCCTCTTAGGAGCTTGACTCCTTCATGTTATAAATTCCCGGGAATATGACCCTTGTTTATCCAACCCCTGCTTGTGACTTAACCCCACCCCCCGCCCCCCCCCCACCGCAGTTCGGGTAACATTCTTTGTTCTCAATCCCGGTGTTCCCGGGGTTGGAAACAGAAAGTGCTGGGAAAGCTGGACTGCGTTGGTGTCGGAGGGAGAAACAGGAGTTAACGCTTCCGGTCCAGTGCGACTCTCCTTCGGGAACTGGGGAGTTCCCGGAAAAGGGTTGACCCCAAGTGACAGCATCACTGTCAGTTTATGAGGCCAACAGGTCAGCCATGATCTCATTGAATGGGGGAGCAGGCTCGAGGGGGGCTGAATGGCCTACTCCTGCTCCTAATTCATATGGGTCGGCATTCGCTGGGACAGTAAGAGAAACAGGTGAACGTACGAATCAGGAGCAGGAGTCGGCCCCTCAAGCCTGCTCCACCATCCAGTGAGATCATGGCTGATCGACCTGACGGTAACTTCAACTCCACCTTCCCTCCTACCCCCCTCGATAGCCTTTGACTCCCTTGCTAGTCAAGAATCTATCCAGCTCAGCCTTAAAAATATTCATTGACCCTGCTCCTGCCGCTCTCTGGGGAAGAGATTTCCAAAGATTCATGACCCTCTGAGAGAAAAGTCCGCTCATCGCCCTCTTAAATGGGGGACCCCTTATTTTTAAACCCAGTTCGCTAGTTCTAGTCTCTCTCCCACAAGAGGGAAACACCCTCTCAGCATCTGCCCTGTCAAGTCCCCTCAGGATCTTACATGTTTCAATAAGATCGCCTCTCATTCTTCTAAACTGCAATGGATACAGGCCCAGCCTGTCCAACCTGTCCTCATAGTACAACCCCTGTGTTCCTCTTGTGGCTTGGGGGGGGCGGAATCTAGAACTAGGGGTCACTGTTTAAAAAGGAGGGATTGTCCATTTAAGACAGAGCTGGGGAGAATTTTTTTCTCTCAGAGGCTCTCGAGTCTTTGGAACTCTCTTCCTCAAAAGGCAGTGGACGTCTTTGAGTATTTTCACGGCAGAGCTAGATAGATTCTGGATAAGCTGGGGGGGTGAAAGGTTATCGGGGGTTAGGTGGGAACGAGGGGTTGAGGTGACACTCGGGTCAGCCGTGATCTTATTGAATGGCAGAGCAGGCTCGAGGGGCCGAGTGGCTTCACTCCTGCTCCTGACTCACACGTTCGTCCTCGGAATCAGGCAAGTGAATCTTCTCTGAACTGCCTCTAATGCATTTATATTCATTCTTAAATAAGGAGACCAAAGCTGTAGACGGTGCTCTAGATGGGGTCTCACCAACACCCTACACAACGGTATCAAAACATCCTGACTTTTATACTCCATTCCCCTTGCAATAAAGGACAACCCTCCATTTGCCTTCCGAATCACTTGCTGTGTCTGCTTGCTAACTTCTTTTGGCGATCGTGTGCCAGGACACCCAGGTCCCTCTGTACCGCAGAGCTCTGCAGTCTCTCTCTCTCTCTCTCTCCGTTTAAATAATATACTGGTTTTCTACTCTCCCTGCCAAAGCGGAAAGGATCACTTTGAACGTTGTCAGAAGGAAGACGTTCGGTACATCCTCTCATTTTACGAACCTGTCCACTTTGTCCCCTTCCCCCTGCTCTGTCCCCTCGGCCCTGGAATGATTTATCCGGCTCCCTTTCGAAAGCCACCGCACTGAACCTCGCGCTCCGGCAGCGCACTCCAGGTCATGATAATTCACCGTGAAAACGAGTATCTCTTCGTGTCGCCTCTGGCTCTTTTTGTCAGTCACGTTAAAACTGTGTACCACCCCCCCCCTCCCCCCATCCCCCCCTCCCCCCATACACCCCCTGGTTGCCAACCCTCCAGAATTGGCCTGGAGGCGCCAGGATTCGAAGACCCGTTCTCCAGGAGGGCTGTCCCAGAGAAAGATTGTCGGGACAATAACACAAGATTGCCTTTTTTTGGGAGGGGGGGGGTGGTGATCATTTTCTTTGAACATTTCTCAATACCGGAAATAAATATGTTCAAAATGGAAGGGGGTGTGGTGTGGTGGTGGCGGAAGGGGGAGGGGAAGGGGGAGGGGTGAGGGTGGTGGGAGGGGGAGGGGGTGTGGAAAGGGGTGGGGGGGGTGGGAGGGTGAGAGGGGGAGAGGGAGGGGGTGAGAAGGGGAGGGGGTAGGGGAGGGGGGGTGAGAAGGGGAGGGGAAGGGAGGGGGAGGGGTGTGGGAGGGGGTGAAAGGGGGAGGGGGAGGGGGTGAGAGGGGGAGAGAGGGGGAGGGGTGTGGGACGATTGAGGGAGGAAGGGGGGAGGTTTGTGGGAGGGGGAAGGGTGAGGGGGTGTGGGGATCGGGGGAGAGGAGGGGCGTGGAGGAGGGGGGAGGGGGAGGGGAGTGGGGAGGGAGGAGGGGAGTGGGGTGGGGAGGGGGAGGGGGAAGGGGGGAGGGGTGTGGGAGGGGATGAGGGGGAGTGGTTGTGGGGGTTGGGGGGGTTGGGGGATGGGTGGCGGGGGAGGGCGGAGTGTGGAAGGGGGAGGGGAGGGGTATGGGAGGTGTGTAGGGGAGGAGGGGGTGTGGGGGTTGCGGGGTGTCAGGGGAGAGGGGAGGTGGGAGGGTGGGGTGGGGTTGGGGAGAGGAAGGTGGGTGGGGGAGAGGGGAGGTGGAAGGGGAGGGGGACAGGGTGTGTGGAAGGGAGGGGAGTGGGAGAGGGCGTTGAGGGAAAGGGTAGGGGGTAGGGGGCTAGGGAGGTGGGAGGGAAGGCTGATTGGCTGACGGTCAACCATCATCCAATTGGCTAAATGAATCCTCCTGCTTTCCAATTGGCGGAGGGAGGCAGCGTGTCACAAGGAGGATAGATGGATTGGCCGATGGAGATGTTGGTCATGCGGAGTAAACTCCAGGAAGACACTTAATCACAGTTGGCAACACTGTCCTGCCAGTGGAAACATTTTCTCCTTATTTACTCAACCCAAAGTCTTCAGGATTTCGAACCCTCCCATGACATTCAAAGGTACCATTCAACAAATTACATTTATATAGCACCTTTATCGTGGTAAAATGTCCCAAGGTGCCTCACAAGAATGATTATCCAGCAAATTCTGACCCCATTGCACATGAGGACATACAAGGGACAGGACACCCAAAAGCTCAGTCAAAGAGGCTGTTTATATATAGATCCTTAAAAGAAGAGAGATAGCGAGAGAGAGAGAGGTGGAGAGGTTTAGAGAGGGATTTCCAGATCTCAGGCCCCCCCCCCCCCCCCCCCAGGCAGCTGAAGGCACGGCCGCCAATGGTGGAGCGATGGGAATCGGGGGATGGGCAAGAGGCCGGAGTTGAAGGAGCGCAGAGATCTCGGAGGGTTGTAGGGGCTGGAGGAGGTTACAGAGATAGGGAGGGGTGTAGGGGCTGGAGGAGCTTACAGAGATAGGGAGGGGTGTAGGGGCTGGAGGAGCTTACAGAGATAGGGAGGGGTGTAGGGGCTAGAGGAGGTTACAGAGATAGGGAGGGGTGTAGGGGCTGGAGGAGGTTACAGAGATAAAGAGGGGTGTAGGGGCTGGAGGAGGTTACAGAGATAGGGAGGGGTGTAGGGGCTGGAGGAGGGTATAGAGAGAGGGAGGGGTGTAGGGACTGGAGGAGGTTACAGAGATAGGGAGGGGTGTAGGGACTGGAGGAGGTTACAGAGATAGGGAGGGGTGTAGGGGCTGAAGGAGGTTATAGAGATAGGGAGAGTTGTAGGGGCTGGAGGGAATCATGGAGATAAGGAATGGGGCAAAGGGCTGGAGGAATTTTTTAAATATTCATTCATGTGTTCTGGGTGTCACTGGCAAGGGCAGTATTTATTGCCCATCCCTAATTGCCCTTGAGAAGATGGTGATGAGCCTCCTTCTTGAACCTTTGCTGGTTCATATGGTGTAGATACACCCACAGTGCTGTTAGGGAGGGAGTTCCAGGATTTTGACCCAGGGACAGTGAAGGAATGGACCAGCCATATAAATACTGTGGCTACAAGGGCAGGTCAGAGGCTGGGAATCCTGCGACAAGTAACTCACCTCCTGACTCCCCAAAGCCTGTCCACCATCTACAAGGCACAAGTCAGGAGTGTGATGGAATACTCCCCACTTGCCTGGATGAGTGCAGCTCCCACAACACTCAAGAAGCTCAACACCATCCAGGACAAGTCAGGATGGTGAAGGGCTTTGAGGGGAACTTGCAGGTGGTGGTGTTCCCATGCGTCTGCTGCCCTTGTCTTTCTAGATGGTAGTGGTCGTGGGTTTGGAAGGTGCTGTCTAAGGAGCCTTGGTGAGTTGCTGCAGTGCATCTTGTAGATGGTACACACACTGCTGCTACTGTGAGTCGGTGGTGGAGGGAGTGAATGTTTGTGGATGGGGTGCTGATCAAGCGGGGCTGCTTTGTCCTGGATGGTGTCGAGCTTCTTGAGTGTTGTGGGAGCTGCACTCATCCAGGCAAGTGGAGAGTATTCCATCACACTCCTGACTTGTGCCTTGTAGATGGTGAACAGACTTTGAGGAGTCAGGAGGTGAGTTACTTGTCGCAGGATTCCCAGCCTCTGACCTGCTCTTGTAGCCACATTATTTATATGGTTGGTCCAGTTCAGTTTCTGGTCCATGGTAACCCCCAGGATGTTGATAGTGGGGGATTCAGTGGTGGTAATGCCATTGAACATCAAGGGATGATGGTTAGATCCTCTCTTGTTGGAGATGGTCATTGCCTGACACTTGTGTGGTGCGAATGTTACTTGCTACAAGTCAGTCAAGCCTGGATATTGTCCAGGTCTTGCTGCATTTGGACATGGACTGCTTCAGTATCTGAGGAGTTGCACATGGTGCTGAACATTGTGCAATCATCAGTGAACATCCCCACTTCTGACCTTATGATGGAAGGAAGGTCATTGATGAAGCAGCTGAAGATGGTTGGACCCAGGACACTACCCTGAGGAACTCCTGCAGTGATGTCCTGGAGCTGAGATGACTGACCTCCAATAACCCAACCATCTTCCTTTGTGCTAGGTGTGACTCCAATCAGAAGAGAATTTTCCCCCTGATTCCCATTGACTCCAGTTTTGCTAGGACTCCTTGATGCCACACTCAGTCAAATGCTGCCTTGATGTCAAAGGCAGTCATTCTCACCTCACCTCAGGAGTACAGCTCTTTTGTCCATGTTTGAATGTTACAGGGATAGGGAGGATTGTAGGGGCTGGAGGAGGTTACAGAGATAGGGAGGGGTGTAGGAGTTGGAGGAGGTTACAGAGATAGGGAAGGGTATAGTGGCTGGAGGCGATTACAGAGATAGGGAGGGTTGTGGGATCAGGGAGCTTACAGTGATAGGGAGGGGTGAGATCAAGGAAGGATTATGCACATAAGGATGAGAATTTTAAAATCAGGATGTTGCTGCACCAGGAACCCATGCAGGCCAACAAGTACAGATGGGTGATGGTGAATGAGACTTGTTGCAAGTTAAGATAGAGGTCAGGGGACTCATGGATGAGAGTCTAAGGTCTGAGGTCTGAACTGGAATAGTCAGTGTCTAGAGGTAACAAACTTATCACTTCCAATGCCTCAGTGGGAATTGGTTGCAAATTGGGGTCAAAGGTAGCACTGCCAAAACCTCAATGAGATTCGTTGTAGAATCGGGGTCAAAGGTATCACTCCAAATCCCTCAATGGGGATTGGTTATAGAATTGGGGTCATATGTATCACTCCAAATCTCTGAATAAGGATTGGTTGTAGAATTGGGGTGAAAAGTATCGCTCCCAAATCCTCAATGAGTACTGTTTGTAGAACTGGGTTTAAAGGTGTCACTCCCAAACCCTCAGTGGGGATTGGTTGTGGGGGGAGGGGTCAAAGGTATCACTTGCAGTTCCTCAACAGGGATTGGATTTAGAGTTTGAAGATCGTTGGTAGCATTCTCAATCCCTCAGTGTAGATTGGTTGTAGGGTTGATGGTCAAAGATAGCACTCCAAAACCCTCCGCAGGGATTGGCTTCAGGGTTTGGGGTCAAATGTATCATTCTCAATCCCTTAATGGGGATTGGTTGTAGGGTTTGAGGTCTGGTATCACTCCCAAACCTTCAATGTGGATTTGTTGTAGGGGGCAGGGTTCAAATGTATCACTTCCAGTTCATCAATGGGGATTGAATAAAGGGTCTGAGAATCATAGGTAGCACTCCCAATTCCTCAATGGGGATTAGCTGTAGGTTTTGGGGTCAAACATATAACTCCCAATCCCTCAATGGGGATTGGTTGCAAGGTTGAGTGTGAAAGGTATCACTCCAAAAGCCTCAATTGAGATTGGTTGCATGTTTGAGGATCAAAGGTATCACTCCCAATGCCTCAAAGGGGATTGGTTGGAGGGTTGGGAGTCAAAAGCATCACTCACAATTCCTCAATGTGGATTGGTTGTAGGATTGGGATTAAAAGTATCACCCATATCTCTCAGTGGGGATTGGTTGTAGGGTTACAGGTCAAAGGTATCACCCCTAATCTCTCAATGGGGATTGGATGTAGGATTGGGGTCAAAGGTATCACCCTTAATTCCTCAATTGGGATTGGTTGTAGGATTGGGGGTCAAAGGTATCACCATTAATCTCTCAGTGGGGATTGGTTGTAGGATTGGGGTCAAAGGTATCACCCTTAATTCCTCAATTGGGATGGGTTGTAGGATTGGGGGTCAAAGGTATCACCATTAATCTCTCAGTGGGGATTGGTTGCATGTTTGAGGATCAAAGGTATCACCCCATATCCCTCAATGGGGATTGGTTGTAGGGTTAGGGGTCAAAGGTATCACCCCTAATCCCTCAATGTGGATTGGTTGTAGGATTGGGATTAAAAGTATCACCCATATCTCTCAGTAGGGATTGGTTGTAGGGTTACAGGTTAAAGGTATCACCCCTAATCTCTCAATGGGGATTGGATGTAGGATTGGGGTCAAAGGTATCACCCTTAATTCCTCAATTGGGATTGGTTGTAGGATTGGGGGTCAAAGGTATCACCATTAATCTCTCAGTGGGGATTGGTTGTAGGATTGGGGTCAAAGGTATCACCCTTAATTCCTCAATTGGGATGGGTTGTAGGATTGGGGGTCAAAGGTATCACCATTAATCTCTCAGTAGGGATTGGTTGTAGGATTGGGGTCAAAGGTATCACCCTTAATTCCTCAATTGGGATTGGTTGTAGGATTGGGGGTGAAAGGTATCACCCCATATCCCTCAATGGGGATTAGTTGTAGGGTTAGGGGTCAAAGGTATCACCCCTAATCCCTCAATGGGGATTGGTTGTAGGATTGGGGTCAAAGGTATTACCCTTAATCCCTCAATGGGGATTGGTTTCAGGAATGGGGTCAAAGGTATCACCCCTAATTCCTCAATGGGGATTGGTTGTAGTGTTAGGGGTCAAAGTATCACTCCCAATCTCTCAATGGGGATTGGTTGGCTGGGGTTTGGGTTGAACAACGTGCCCCCATGAAGGCGGGGCTTGCTGATCTCGCGAGGTTTGGGGGCTGATGGCGGCGGCGGCGGGCTCAGGGCCGGAGCGGGATTGAGGAGGAGGCGGGAGGAGCTGCCCCGGGGAGAAACCATGAGCCACCCGGAGCCGGCGGAGGCCCAACCCCAAGCCGAGGCCGAGCCTGAGGCCCAGGCAGAGCCTGACGCGAAACTCCTCCACACCAAGAGGCTGTACCGGTAAGGAGAGGGCCTGAGGCCTGGGGAGAGGGGACTGAGGCCAATAGGAGGGGGGACTGGGGCCAATGGGGGGGAACTGAGGCCAATGGGGGGGGGACTGGGGCCAATAGGGGGGGGACTGAGGCCAATGGGGGGGCCTGAGGCCTGGGGAGAGGGGACTGAGGCCAATAGGAGGGAGGACTGGGGCCAATAGGGGGGGACTGGGGCCAATAGGGGGGGGGACTGGGGCCAATGGGGGGGGGACTGGGGCCAATGGGGGGGGGACTGAGGCCAATGGGGGGGGGACTGAGGCCAATGGGGGGGGGACTGAGGCCAATAAGGGGGGGGGAACTGAGGCCAATGGGGGGGGGACTGAGGCCAATGGGGGGGGACTGAGGCCAATGGGGGGGGACTGAGGCCAATGGGGGGGGGCAATTGAGGCCAATAGGGGGGGGGACTGAGGCCAATAGGGGGGTGACTGAGGCCAATGGGGGGGGGGGACTGAGGCCAATGGGGGGGGCAATTGAGGCCAATAGGGGGGTGACTGAGGCCAATAGGGGGGGCACTGAGGCCTGTGGTGTTGGGGGTGGGATTGTGTTATTGCCCGCCCCCCCCCCCCCCGATCCGTTCTCATCTGTCTTGGCACTCCGTGTTTGAATCTCTCCAATTCGCGGTTCCTGCCAATGGCTCTTTATCAAAGTCACCCATGGCGTCCCATGTGACCGTGACAAAGGTAAACTTTCCCTCCTCGTCCTTCTCGACCTGTCTGCAGCCTTGGATAGGGTGGACCACACCACCCTCCTCCAGCACCTCTCCGTTGTCCAGCTGGGTGGGACTGCTCTCTCTTGGGCCTGTTCATCTCGTAGCCAGCACGTCACCCCCAGTGGTCTCTCTCCCTGCTCCTGCACTCTTACCTCGGGCGTCCCCCGAGGATCCATCCTTGACCCCCTCCCATTTCTCACCTACACGCTGTCCCTCAGTGACTTTATCTGAAAGCGCACGTGTTAGTTTTCACATGTAGGCTGACGACACCCAGCTCTACCTCATCACACCACCTCTGTCGGCTCCTGTTGCTAAATGATCAGGCGGCTTATCCGACATCCCATATCGGATGAGCGTAAATCTCCAGTTAAATGTGACAGGGTACTGAGGCCCTCCCTACGAGTTGCTGTGTGTTATGCTCCCAGGCTCTGGCCTCCCACTTCTGTACGTGTGCCCCTGTGTGTGTGTGTGCGTGCCTCTCTGTGTCTGTGTGTGTCTGTGCCTGCTGGGTGAGTCACATGTAAACCTCTGGGTTGGGCAGGTAGATGGTTCACAGTCCCTTCTCTGGGGACTCGAGCCTCATAATCTGGCCTAATGCTTCCAGGACTGAGGGAGTGCTTCAGCATTTGAGGTGCCGGATGAGAAATTAACCCAAAGACACCCCCCCACCCCCCCCGCAAATCCTCGGGGAGATGTAAAAGATCCCACAGCCACAATTGGAAAAAGTGCAAGTCAGCGGTGACCTCGGGCTAAATATCAATGACCAAGCCAACCAACGTTGCTAAAAAAAAACATAACCTGGTCTTTGTCACATTGGCTGTTTGTGGGAGCTTGCTGTGTATAAATTGGCGTTCCCTTCATTACAACTGTGACTGTAAATTGGCGTTCCCTTCATTACAACTGTGACTGCATTTCAAAAAGTGATTAATAGATTGTGAAGTGTTCTGAGATGTCCTGAGGTGTTGAGAGATGCCGTAGAAATACAAACCTCCTTTAGTATCTCAAATGAAAGACGGTGCCTCAGACAGTGCAGCATTCCCTCAGTACTGACCCTCCCACAGTGCAGCGCTCCCTCAGTACTGACCCTCCGACAGTGCGGTGCTCCCTCAGTACTGACCCTCCGACAGTACACGCTCCCTCAGTACTGACCCTCCCACAGTGCAGCACTCCCTCAGTACTGACCCTCCGACAGTGCGGTGCTCCCTCAGTACTGACCCTCCGACAGTGCGGTGCTCCCTCAGCACTGACCCTCCGACAGTGCAGTTCTCCCTCAGCACTGACCCTCCGACAGTGCGGTGCTCCCTCAGCACTGACCCTCCGACAGTGCGGTGCTCCCTCAGCACTGACCCTCCGACGGTGCGGTGCTCCCTCAGCACTGACCCTCCGACAGTGCGGCTCTTCCTCAGTACTGACCCTCCAACAGTGCGGCACTCCCTCAGCACTGACCCTCCGACAGTGCGGCGCTCCCTCAGTACTGACCCTCCGACAATGTCGGCTTGGATTCTGGAGTTAGTGCCTGGAGTAGGGCTTAAACCCCCATGATCTGGAAGCGTGAGAGATGTCCACTGAGCCTTTGGATTTGTGCTGTTGTTGACATAAATGGGCAATGGAGTGGATTCACATAGGGACGGGGGTATAAAGGCAGAAACCCACGTGAGGGCATCGGTGAGTCAGGGCCTGGGGGCTGTGGTCAGTGTCTGGGTAGGCTAGGGGGTCGATTTAATGTTGTATTGTGGGTGAAAGATTTGGAATGGGAATATTTGTCAGCCATGCAAGATTGGGATTGGCTCTGATCATTTTCACCCTGTTTGATAATGGAATGTGTAAAGGGTGTGTCGGTGCAAGATAGAAATGATTTTCTTACAGTCACCAGTTAACCCCTCCTAGTTGACCAAAATCTCTCCGTACTGTGCCATCGGTACTGACCCCCCCTGACAGTGTGACACTCCCTCAGTACCGACTGTTCTGTGCCATCGGTTGTCACCGGGAGGCTGCCTGTTCGTGTTAGCAGCTTGGTGTAACTGCAGCAGCGTTGGAACCCCAAGTCCCACCTGCCTTGCATCTTCCTGTGTAAATTTACTCCAATCTCTTCCTCTTTATTTGGGGTGTGGATTGTCGGAACCCCGATTAATTTGACCCGGGAGTGGGGAGTTTGCCTGTAGCTGCTTAGCTCAGCCCTCAGGATCCTCCTTTCAAATTGGATTCAGACCGGCTCTTTAAGGACACAGGATTAGGAGCAAGAAGTAGGCCATTCAGCCCATTGAGCCTGCTCTGCCAGTCAATAGGATCGTGGCTGATTGGACTGAGCACCTTCCTGTCTGCCTCTCCAGACTAACCCTCGACTCCCTTGTCGATTTAAAAATCTCTCTAACTCAGCCTTGAATATGTTCAATGAGCCAGCCTCCACTGCTCTCTGGGGAAGAGAGCTCCACAGACTGACGGCCCTCAGAGAGATGAAATTCCTCTTCATCTCCGTCCTCCATGCGAGGCCCCTTGTTTTGAAACTGTGCCCCCCCCCACCCAAGTTCTAGATTCCCGCCGGAGGGGAGGACACCCTCTCAGCACCTCCCCTGTCAAACCCCCTCCAGAATCTTATTTGTTTGTGTCTTCGCAAACCGCCCTATGTGCTCGATAGATGTCTGGAACCAGAGGGCTGTCCTCTGAGGACAGATGGAGTAGAGTGGAGCCACACGTTCTCTGGAGAACGAGCGGTGATCTCATTGAAACGTCCCAAGTTCTGAGGGGGGTTTGACGGGGTAGATGGCGAGAGGCTTGCCCACCCCGGCTGGAGGGCGCACAACAAGGGGTTGCTGGCTCAGGATGAGATGTCCGCCATTTCTTTACTCAGCGCGTGGCCATTTTGGACAGAGATGAGAAATTACTTCACTCAAAGGGTTGTGAATCTTCGGAATCCTCTACCTTAGGGAGCTGTCGATGCTCAGTCGCTGAGTATGTCCGTGACTGAGGAGGAGAGATTTTTGGGCATTATGGGATGGCGGGGGGGTGGTGGGGGGGGGGTGTAGAGGGCACAGTCGAGGTGGAAGATCAGCCATGATCTTAGGGAATGACAGAGCAGGCATCAAGGGTCTGAATGGCCTCACCCTACTCCCATTTTGCATGTTTTAGTGTGATTACCCATGATAGAGTTCATTGGAGCCCAGCCAAAAGATAAGATGATGGATGAGACTAAGAATAGAGAGCTATCCAACTAGATAGGGCATCACAGCCAGTACCCTGTTGTGTCACTACTTGTGTCTTCACTCAAAGGGGTTGTGAATCTTTGGAATTCGCGACCCCAGAGGGTTGTGGATGCTCCACTGTTGAATATATTTAAGGCTGGGGACAGACAGGTTTTTGGTCTCTTAGGGATTTAAGGGATATGGGGGAGAGGGCGGAGAAAATGGACTTGAAGCCTGCGATGGGCCGCGGTCGTACTGAATGATGGAGCAGGCTCGATGGGCCGAGTGGTCCACTCCGGCTCCTATCTCTTAGCTCCGCCTCCTGCATTCGCTGTCCTGGTTTCAGGCTCCTAGTGTGGGGTGGGGGGCGGGGGGGGGGGGGCTCCTCTTTGAAATGTAGCGTATAACCACCTTCCTGCCCCCACGCCCTCAAACCCCGACCCTGAACCCCCCCCACCAAGATCTCCCAAACGCTCCAAGACATTCTGATAGCTTTTCGAAGCTGCCGGGGTTGTGGTTTGGGGGGGTGGTGGTTGACAACAAAACGTGCCTCACGGGCTAGAAAGAGAGAGAGCAGGCCTTGACTAAAACACTGCCCTGGGTGCCTGGGAATGCAACAGGCCCTTGAGCCTGTTCTGCCAGCCCTCTGCATCGCAGCGGACCTCTGCTTAAACTCCATTTCCCAATGGTATTCCATAAATCTCAGCCTCAACAGTCCCCAGCGACCCCTTGGCACCCAAAGGCTTTTGTTTTTTGGGGGCGGTAGAAGGTGTGGTCTGTGTGAGAAAGAAGACCTCCTCATTCTGGTCTCTAACTTAATCGATTGCGCTTCCTTGAACTGGACTCCCCACCCCTACAGAAATATCTCTTCAACCAGTTGGACCACACCTAGAACACTGTCAACAGTTTTGGTTCCCTTATCTGAGGAAACATATACTGGCATTGGAGGCAGTCCAGAGAAGGTTCACTAGGTTGATCTCAAGTATGGAGGGAGTTTCTTATGAGGAGAGGTTGAGTAGGTTGGGCCTGTGCTCATTAGAGTTTAGAAGAATGCGAGGCGTCTTTATTGAAACATATAAGATTCTTAGGGGACTTGACAGGATAGATGCTGAGAGGTTGTTTCCCCTTGTGGGAGAGTCTAGGACCAGAGGACATAATCTCAGAGTAAGGGGTCGCCCATTTAAGACAGAGATGAGGAGGAATTTCTTCTCTCAGAGGGTGGTGAATCTGTGCAATTCTTTACTGCAGAGGGCTGTAGAGGGTGGGTCATGAAGTATATTCAAGGCTGAGACAGACAGATATTTAATCAGTCAGGGAATCGAGGGTTATGGAGTTGAGGATTATCAGATCAGCCATGATCTCATTGAACGGCGGAGCAGACTCGATGGGCTGAATGGCCTACTCCTGCTCCTACCTCTTATGGCCATCGGATCGCTTTCATGTTGGAAGCACTTCATCCGGATCAGCCCTCAACTCCCTAAAACTCCAAGGAACGCCAGCCCAATGCCTCCCGGGTTTTAATTCCGCCAGTCCCCACTGACCGGTGCATTCTCCTTGGCAACGCCTCTACCAATCAGAGCCCACTTGCTGACCAACCAGCGCTCTCTTCTCGTGAAGTGCAAATTGTTGTTTGTTGTTTCCCCTCACATTGGCCTTCTTGGTGAGCGCAAGCCGAAAAGCTTCGGCAAGATGGCAGGGGGTTTGTTTTTTTGGAGGGTGGGGGTTGGGAGGGCCCTTTTCTCCTGTAACAGACCTGAGAGAGCAGGGAAAGGCCAGCTTTCCTTTCCCAAAGTGTTCTCTTGTCGAGGAGGGGGTTGGGGGGGTGTTATAAACACTAACCTTCTGCCGCTGCTGTGATCTGACAGGCGAGCTGGGTTATTAGTCGTCCGGCTTTGACTAAGAGATCTTGGGAATTTCCGATGGTGGCAGAGTAGGCCGGCGGAGGGGGTTGGGGGGGGATGGGATTGTGTCTTTAAATTTATGGGCCGTTTCCTTAAAGGTGGGGAAAGCCGAGGGTCTCTTTTACAAATGGTGGGAGTTTTGCTTCCTGTTCCCATTTCACCGCCCCCCCCCACTCTCTCAAATCGTAGTCAGAGTGTAGTCTTGCAGCCTCCAGCACCTCCTGCCACTGACCCCTTAGCGTGTGAGAGGAGGCTACTATTCAACTAACTGGGCCATCACCGCCCGGCCCTGTGTCCCCTCCCCACGGCCCCGGGCCAGCGGCTTTTGCTGGCCCTGCTTTTGTGGCAGCTCCTGATAGCGATCGGGGGAGCGGCCAGCGGGAACCCCGGGCCGCTTCCCCATCCCCACCGTCCTTCTCTTGCTCAGGGTGTGGTGAGCCTCGTTGTGTTGCTACCAGCATCTCGGGCGCAGGTTGGTTCCCTCTGTTCTCTCTTCCTGGGGTGGGGTGTGTCTGTACTACAGCGTGGCCCAGGACTGTTTTAGGCTGAGCTTTCCTGAAAGCGTGCCTGACTGTTCTCACTCTAGGCCGCGGATGGCATATCTGTGATGGCCCATGTTGTTTGAGGTTGGTCATGGCTGGCAGATTCCTCCCTGTCGGAGGAGTGAGGAGTGCTAACTCTGTACTCCCCTGACATTGTGCTACAAAATTCGGTGTGTAGAAGATCTCTAGAGCACAGAACCCAGACCGACACTCCCAGTGCCAGCACTGAGGGAGCGCCACATTGTCGGAGGGTCAGTACTGAGGGAGTGCCGCACTGTCGGAGGGTCAGTACTGAGGGAGTGCCGCACTGTCAGAGGGTCAGTACTGAGGGAGTGCCGCACTGTCGGTGGGTCAGTAGTGAGGGACTGCCACACTGTCGAAGGGTCAGTACTGAGGGAGCGCCGAACTGTCGGTGGGTCAGTACTGAGGGAGTGCCGCACTGTCGGAGGGTCAGTACTGAGGGAGTGCCGCACTGTTGGAGGGTCAGTACTGAGGGAGTGCCGCACTGTCTGAGGGTCAGTACTGAGGGAGGGCCGAAATGTTGGAGTGTCAGTACTGAGGAAGCGCCGCACTGTTGGAGGGTCAGTTACTGAGCGAGTGCCACGCTGTTGGAGTCAGTACTGAGGGAGTGTCGCACTGTTGGAGGGTCAGTATTGAGGGAGCGCCGCACTGTCGAGGGGTCAGTATTGAGGGAAAACCGCACTGTCGGAGGGTCAGTAGTGAGGGAGTGCCGCACTGTCGGAGCGTCAGTACTGAGGGAGCGCCACACTGTCGGAGGGTCAGTAGTGAGGGAGTGCCGCACTGTCGGAGGGTCAGTAGTAAGGGAGTGCCGCACTGTCGTAGGGTCAGAAGTGAGGGAGTGCCGCATTGTCGTAGGGTCAGTAGTGAGGGAGTGCCGCACTGTCGGAGGGTCAGTAGTGAGGGAGTGCCGAAGTGTCGGAGGGTCAGTACTGAGGGAGCGCTGAAGTGTCGGAGGGTCAGTACTGAGGGAGGGCTGGAGTGTCGGAGGGTCAGTACTGAGAGAGTGCCGCACTGTCGGAGGGTCAATGCTGAGGGAGTGCCGCACTGTCGGAGGGTCAGTACTGAGGGAGCGCCACACAGTCGGAGAGTCAGTACTGAGGGAGCGCCGCACTGTCGGAAGGTCAGTACTGAGGGAGCGCCGCACCATCGGAGGGTCAGTACTGAGGGAGAGCCGTGCTGTCGGAGGGTCAGTACTGAGGGAGCGCCGAACTGTCGGAGGGTCAGTGCTGAGGAACGCCGCACCATCGGAGGGTCAGTACTGAGGGAGCGTCGCGCTGTCGGAGGGTCAATACTGAGGGTCAATACCTTCGGAGTGTCAGTACTGAGGGAGCATCGCACCTTCGGAGGGTCAGTACTGAGGGAGCGCCGAACTGTCGGAGGGCCAGTATTGAGGGAGAGCCACACTGTCGGAGGGCCAGTATTGAGGGAGCGCCGCACTGTCGGAGGGCCAGTATTGAGGTAGCGCCGCACTGTCGGAGGGCCAGTACTGAGGGAGCACCGCGCTGTCAGGGGGTCAGTACTGAGGGAGTGCCGCACTGTTGGAGTGTCAGTACTGAGGGAGCGCCACATTGTCGGAGGGTCAGTATTGAGGGCGCAAGCGCAGGCGGAGGGCCAGTATTGAGGGAGCGCCACATTGTCGGAGGGCCAGTACTGAGGGAGCACCGCGCTGTCAGGGGGTCAGTACTGAGGGAGTGCCGCACTGTCGGAGTGTCAGTACTGAGGGAGCGCCACATTGTCGGAGGGTCAATACTGAGCGAGCGCCGCACTGTCGGAGGGTCAATACTGAGGGAGCGCCGCTCTGACGGAGGGTCAGTATTGAGGGAGCGCAGGAACTGTTGGAGGGTCAATACTGAGGGCGCGCCACACTGTCGGAGGGTCAGTACTGAGGGAGCGCCGCACTGTCGGAGGGTCAGTATTGAGGGAGCGCCGCACTGTTGGAGGGTCAATACTGAGGGCGCGCCACACTGTCGGAGGGTCAGTATTGAGGGAGCGCCGCACTGTCGGAGGGTTAGTACTGAGGGAGCGCCGCACTGTCGGAGGGTTAGAACTGAGGGGGTGCAGCACTGGCGGAGGGTCAGTACTGAGGGAGTGCCACATTGTTGGCGGGTCAGTATTGAGGCAGCGCCGCACTGTCGGCAGGTCAGAATTGAGGGAGTGCCGCACTGTCGGTGGGTCAGTAGTGAGGGACTGCCGCACTGTCGGAGGGTCAGTACTGAGGGAGCGCCGCACTGTCGGAGGGTCAGTACTGAGGGAGTACCGCACTGTCGGAGGGTCAGTACTGGGGGAGTGCCGCACTGTTGGAGGGTCAGTACTGAGGGAGTGCCGCACTGTTGGAGGGTCAGTACTGAGGGAGCGCCGTACTGTCTGAGGGTCAGTACTGAGGGAACGCCGAAGTGTCGGAGTGTCAGTACTGAGGCAGTGCCGCACTGTTGGAGGGTCAGTTACTGAGCGAGTGCCACGCTGTTGGAGTCAGTACTGAGGGAGTGTCGCACTGTTGGAGGGTCAGTATTGAGGGAGCGCCGCACTGTCGAGGGGTCAATATTGAGGGAACGCCGCACTGTCGGAGCGTCAGTACTGAGGAAGCGCCAAACTGAGGGTGGGTCAGTACTGAGGGACCGCCGAACTGTTGGAGGGTCAGTACTGAGGGAGCGCCACACTGTCGGAGGGCCAGTCCTGAGGAAGCACCGTGCTGTCAGAGGGTCAGTACTGAGGGAGTGCCACACTGTTGGAGTCAGTACTAAGGGAGCACCGCACTGTTGGAGGGTCAGTGCTGAGGGTGCGCCGCACTGTCGGAGGGTCAGTACTGAGGGAGCGCCGCACCATCGGAGGGACAATACCGAGGGAGCGCCGCGCTGTCGGATGGTCAGTGCTGATGGAGCGCCGCACTGTCGGAGGGTCAATACTGAGGGAGCGCCGCGCTGTCGGAGGGTCAGTTACTGAGCGAGTGCCGCGCTGTTGGAGGGTCAGTACTAAGGGAGCACTGCACTGTTGGAGGGTCAGTACTGAGGGAGCGCCGCACTGTCAGAGGGTCAGTAGTGAGGGAGCGCCGCACCTTCGGAGGGTCAGTACTGAGGGAGAATCGCACCTTCTGAGGGTCAGTACTGAGGGAGCGCCGAACTGTCGGAGGGTCAGTACTGAGGGAGAGCCACACTGTCGGAGGGCCAGTATTGAGGGAGCGCCGCACTGTCGGATGGCCAGTACTGAGGGAGCGCCACATTTTCGGATGGTCAGTAGTGAGGGAGGGCCGCACTGGTGGAGGGTCAGTATTGAGGGAGCGCCACATTGTCGGAGGGTTAATGTTGAGGGAGCACCACACTGGCGGATGGTCAGTACTGAGGGAGCGCCGTACTGTTGGAGGGCCAATATTGAGGGAGTGCCGCACTGTCGGAGGGTCAGTACTGAGGGAGCGCCGCACTGTCGGAGGGTCAGTACTGAGGGAGTGCCACGTTGTCGGGGGGTCAGTATTGAGGGAGCGCTGCACTGTAGGAGGGTTAGAACTGAGGGGGTGCGGCACTGGCGGAGGGTCAGTACTGAGGGAGTGCCACATTGTTGGCGGGTCAGTATTGAGGCAGCGCCGCACTGTCGGAAGGTCAGTACTGAGGGAGCGCCACACTGTCAGAGAGCCGGTATTGAGGGAGCCCCGCACTGTTGGAGGGTCAGTAGTGAGGGAGCGCCGCACTGTCAGAGGGTCAGTACTGAGGAAGCGCCACACTGTTGGAGGGTCAGTTACTGAGTGAGTGCCACGCTGTTGGAGTCAGTACTGAGGGAGTGTCGCACTGTTGGAGGGTCAGTATTGAGGGGGCGCTGCACTGTCTGAGGGCCAGTATTGAGGGAGCGCCGCACTGTCGAGGGGTCAATATTGAGGGAACGCCGCACCGTCGGAGGGTCAGTACTGAGGAAGCGCCAAACTGTCGGAGGGTCAGTACTGAGCGACTGCCGCATTGTCGGAGGGTCAGTACTGAGGGAGTGCCACATTGTCGGAGGGTCAGTACTGAGGGAGCGCCGCACTGTCGGAGGGTCAGTACTGAGGGTGCGCCATGTTGTCGGAGGGTCAGTATTGAGGGAGCGCCGCACTGTCGGAGGGTTAGAACTGAGGGGGTGCAGCACTGGTGGAGGGTCAGTACTGAGGGAACGCCACACCATCGGAGGGTCAGTACTGAGGGAGCGTCGCGCTGTCGGAGGGTCAATACTGAGGGTCAATACCTTCGGAGTGTCAGTTCTGAGGGAGCATCGCACCTTCGGAGGGTCAGTACTGAGGGAGCGCCGCACTGTCGGAGGGTCAGTACTGAGGGTGCGCCACACTGTTGGAGGGTCAGTATTGAGGGAGCGCCGCACTGTCGGAGGGTTAGAACTGAGGGGGTGCAGCACTGGTGGAGGGTCAGTACTGAGGGAACGCCACATTGTTGGCGGGTCAGTACTGAGGCAGTGCCGCACTGTTGGAGGGTCAGTACTGAGGGAGTGCCGCACTGTCAGAGGGCCAGTATTGAGAGAGCACCGCACTGTCAGATGGCCAATATTGAGGGAGTGCCGCACTGTCAGATGTCCAGTATTGAGGGAGCGCCACACTGTCAGAGAGCCGGTATTGAGGGAGCACCGAGCTGTCGGTGGGTCAGTAGTGAGGGACTGCCGCACTGTCGGTGGGTCAGTACTGAGGGAGCGCCGAACTGTCGGTGGGTCAGTACTGAGGGAGAGCCGCACTGTCGGAGGGCTAGTATTGAGGGAGCGCCGCACTGTCGGAGGGTCAGTACTGAGGGAGTGCCACACTGTCGGAGGGTCAGTATTGAGAAACGCCGCACCATTGGATGGTCACTATTGTGGGAGTACCGCACTGTTGGAGGGTCAGTATTGAAGGAGTGCCGCACTGTCAGAGGGCCAGTATTGAGAGAGCACCGCACTGTCAGATGGCCAATATTGAGGGAGTGCCGCAGTGTCAGATGTCCAGTATTGAGGGAGCGCCACACTGTCAGAGAGCCGGTATTGAGGGAGCACCGAGCTGTCGGTGGGTCAGTAGTGAGGGACTGCCGCACTGTCGGTGGGTCAGTACTGAGGGAGCGCCGAACTGTCGGTGGGTCAGTACTGAGGGAGAGCCGCACTGTCGGAGGGCTAGTATTGAGGGAGCGCCGCACTGTCGGAGGGTCAGTACTGAGGGAGTGCCACACTGTCGGAGGGTCAGTATTGAGGAACGCCGCACCATTGGATGGTCACTATTGTGGGAGTACCGCACTGTTGGAGGGTCAGTACTGAAGGAGTGCTGCACTGTTGGAGGGTCAGTACTGAGGGCGCGCCGCACTGTCGGAGGGTCAGTAGTGAGGGAGCGCCGCACAGTCGGAGGGTCAGTAGTGAGGGAGTGCTGCATTGTCGGAGGGTCAGTACTGAGGGCGTGCCGCACTGTCGGAGGGTCAGTAGTGAGGGAGCGCCGCACTGTCGGAGGGTCAGTAGTGAGGGAGCACCGCACTGTCAGAGGGCCAGTACTGAGAGAGCACCGCACTGTCAGATGGCCAGTATTGAGGGAGTGCCGCACTGTCAGAGAGCCGGTATTGAGGGAGCGCCGAACTGTCGGTGGGTCAGAATTGAGGAAGCACTGAACTGTCAGAGAGTCAGTACTGATGGAGTGCCGATCTGTCGGAGGGTCAGTACTGAGAGAGTGCTGCACTGTCGGAGGGTCAGTATTGAGGAACGCCGCATTGTTGGAGTGTCAGTACTGAGGGAGTGCTGCATTGTTGGAGGGTCAGTATTGAGGGAGCCCCGCACTGTCGGAGGGTCAGTACTGAGGGAGCACCATGCTGTTGGAGGGTCAGTACTGAGGGAGTGCTGCACTGTTGGAGTCAGTACTAAGGGAGTGCAGCAGTGTTGGAGGGTCAATTCTGAGGGGGCGCCGCAGTGTCGGAGGGCCACTATTAAGGGAGCGCCGCACTGTCGGCGGGTCAATACTGAGGGAGCGCCGCACTGTCGGAAGGTCAGTAATGAGGGAGTGCCGCATTGTCGGAGTGTCAGTACTGAGGGAGCGCCGCACTGTCGGAGGGTCAGCACTGAGGGAGTGCCACATTGTTGGCGGGTCAGTATTGAGGGAGCGCCGCGCTGTCGGAAGGTCAGTATTGAGGGTGCGCCGCACTGTTGGAGGGTCAGTATTGAGGGAGCGCCGCACTGTTGGAGGGTCAGTATTGAGGGAGCGCCGCACTGTCTGAGGGCCAGTATTGAGGGAACGCCGCACCGTCGGAGGGTCAGTACTGAGGAAGCGCCAAACTGTCGGTGGGTCAGTACTGAGCGACCGCTGAACTGTCGGAGGGTCAGTACTGAGGGAGCGCCACACTGTCGGAGGGTCAGTACTGAAGGAGTGCTGCACTGTCGGAGGGTCAGTACTGAGGGCGCGCCACATTGTTGGAGTGTCAGTATTGAGGGCGCAAGCACTGGCAGAGGGCCAGTATTGAGGGAGCGCCACGTGGTCGGAGGGTCAGTATTGAGGGAGCGCCGCACTGTCGGAGGGTTAGTACTGAGGGGGTGCAGCACTGGCAGAGGGTCAGTACTGTGGGAGCGCCACATTGTTGGCGGGTCAGTACTGAGGGAGCGCCAAACTGTCGGTGGTTCAGTACTGAGGGAGTGCCGCACTGTCGGAGGGCCAGTATTGAGGGGGCGCCGCAATGTCGGAGGGCCACTATTAAGGGAGCGCCGCACTGTCGGAGGGTCAATACTGAGGGAGTGCCGCACTGTCGGAGGGTCAGTACTGAGGGGGTGCAGCACTGTCGGAGGGTCAGTACTGAGGGTGCGCCATGTTGTCGGAGGGTCAGTATTGAGGGAGCGCCGCACTGTCGGAGTGTTAGTACTGAGGGGGTGCAGCACTGGCGGAGGTCCAGTACTGAGGGAGCGCCATATTGTTGGCGGGTCAGTATTGAGGCAGCGCCGCACTGTCAGAGGTTCAGTACTGATGGAGCGCCGATCTGTCGGAGGGTGAGTACTGAGAGAGCGCTGCACTGTCGGAAGGTCAGTATTGAGGGAGCGCCGCACTGTCAGAGAGCCGGTGTTGAGGGAGCGCCGAACTGTCGGAGGGTCAGTACTGAGCGAGCACTGTGCTGTTGGGGGTCAGTACTGAGGGAGCGCCGAACTGTCGGAGGGACTGTACTGAGGGAGCACTGTGCTGTCGGAGGGTCAGTACTGAGGAAGCACTGTGCTGTCGGAGGGTCAGTACTGAGGGAGCACCGTGCTGTTGGAGGGTCAGTACTGAGGGGCTGCTGCACTGTTGGAGTCAGTACTAACGTTAGCCGCAGTGTTGGAGTGTCAGTACTAAGGGAGCACCGCACTGTCAGAAGGTCAGTACTGAGAGAGCACCGCACTGTCAGATGGCCAGTATTGAGGGAGTGCCGCACTGTCAGAGAGCCGGTATTGAGGGAGCGCCGAACTGTCGGAGGGTCAGTACTGAGGGAGCACTGTGCTGTTGGAGGGTCAGTACTGAGGGAGCACCGTGCTGTTGGAGGGTCAGTACTGCGGGAGTGCCGCACTGTTGGAGTCAGTACTGAGGGGCTGCTTTACTGTTGGCGTCAGTACTAAGGGAGTGCCGCAGTGTTGGAGTGTCAGTACTAAGGGAGCACTGCACTGTTGGAAGGTCAGTACTGAGGGAGCGGCACATTGTCGGAGGGTCAGTACTGAGGGAGCGCCGCACTGTCGGAGGGTCAGTACTGAGGGAGCGCCGTACTGTCGGAGGGTCAGTACTGAGGGAGCGCCGCACTGTCGGGGGGTCTGTATTGAGGGAGCGCCGCACTGTCCGAAGGTCAGTACTGAGGGAACGCCGAACTGTCGGAAGGTCAGTACTGCGGGTGCGCCGCACTGTCAGAGAGCCGGTATTGAGGGAGCGCTGCACTGTCAGAGGGTTAGTACTGAGGGAGCGCCGAACTGTTGGTGGGTCAGTACTGAGGGAGAGCCGCACTGTCGGAGGGTGAGTACTGAGGGAGTGCCGATCTGTCGGTGGGTCAGTACTGAGGGAGAGCCACGCTGTCGGAGGGCCAGTATTGAGGGAGCGCTGAACTGTCAGAGGGTCAGTATTGATGGAGCGCCGATCTGTCGGAGGGTCAGTACTGAGGGAGTGCCGCACTGTTGGAGTCAGTACTGAGGGGCTGCTGCACTGTTGGAGTCAGTACTAAGGGAGTGCCGCACTGTTGGAGTGTTAGTACTAAGGGAGCACCGCACTGTCGGAGGGTCAGTACTGAGGGAGCGCCACATTGTTGGCGGGTCAGTATTGAGGCAGCGCCGCACTGTCGGAGTGTCAGTACTGAGGGAGCGCCACACTGTCAGAGGGTCAGTACTGAGGGAGCGCCGCACTGTCGGAGGGTCAGTACTGAGGGAGCGCCGCACTGTCGGAGGGTTAGAACTGAGGGGGTGCAGCACTGGCAGAAGGTCAGTACTGAGGGAGCGCCGCACTGTCTGAGGGTCAGTACTGAGGGAGCGCCGAAATGTCGGAGTGTCAGTACTGAGGGAGCGCTGCACTGTCGGAGGGTCAGTTACTGAGCGAGTGCCACGCTGTTGGAATCAGTACTGAGGGAGTGTCGCACTGTTGGAGGGTCAGTATTGAGGGAGAGCTGCACTGTTTGAGGGCCAGTATTGAGGGACGCCTCACTGTCGAGGGGTCAGTATTGAGGGAACATCGCACCGTCGGAGGGTCAGTACTGAGGAAGCGCCAAACTGTCGGAGGGTCAGTACTGAGGGAGCGCCACGCTGTCGGATGGCCAGTATTGAGGGAGCGCCGCACAGTCGGAGGGTCAGTATTGAGCGAGCGCCGCACTGTCGGAGGACCAGTGTTGAGGAAGCACCGTGCTTTCAGAGGGTCAGTACTGAGGGAGCACCGCGCAGTCAGAGGGTCAGTACTGAGGGAGTGCCGCACTGTTGGAGTAGTACTGAGGGGCTGCTGCACTGTTGGAGTCAGTAATAAGGGAGCACCGCACTGTTGGAGGGTCAGTACTGAAGGAGTGCTGCACTGTTGGAGGGTCAGTACTGAGGGCGCGCCACATTGTCGGAGTGTCAGTATTGAGGGCGCAAGCACTGGCGGAGGGCCTGTATTGAGGGAGCGCCACGTTGTCGGAGGGTCAGTATTGAGGGAGCGCCGCACTATTGGAGGGTTAGGACTGAGGGAGTTCAGCACTGGCAGAGGGTCAGTACTGAGGGAGCGCCACATTGTTGGCGGGTCAGTATTGTGGGAGCGCCGCACTGTCAGTGGTTCAGTACTGAGGGAGTGCCGCACTGTCGGTGGGCTAGTATTGAGGGGGCGCCGCAATGTCGGAGGGCCACTATTAAGGGAGCGCCGCACTGTCGGAGGGTCAATACTGAGGGAGTGCCACACTGTCGGAGGGTCAGTACTGTGGGAGCGCCGCACTGTCGGAGGGTCAGTACTGAGGGTGCGCCATGTTGTCGGAGGGTCAGTATTGAGGGAGCGCCGCACTGTCGGAGGGTTAGAACTGAGGGGGTGCAGCGCTGGTGGAGGGTCAGTATTGAGGCATCGCCGCACTGTCGGAGGGTCAGTACTGAGGGAGCGCCGCACTGTCGGAGGGTGAGTACTGAGGGAGTGCCGCACTGTCAGAGGGCCAGTATTGAGAGAGCACCGCACTGTCAGATGGCCAGTATTGAGGGAGTGCCGCACTGTCAGATGTCCAGTATTGAGGGAGCGCCACACTGTCAGAGAGCCCGTATTGAGGGAGCACCGAGCTGTCGGTGGGTCAGTAGTGAGGGACTGCTGCACTGTCGGAGGGTTAGTACTGAGGGAGCGCTGAACTGTCGGTGGGTCAGTACTGAGGCAGAGCCGCACTGTCGGAGGGCTAGTATTGAGGGAGCGCCGCACTGTCGGAGGGTCAGTACTGAGGGAGTGCCACACTGTCGGAGGGTCAGTATTGAGGAACGCCGCACCATCAGATGGTCACTATTGTGGGAGCGCTCACTGTCAGAGGGGTCAGTACTGAGGGAGCGCTGCACTGTCGGAGGGTCAGTACTGAGGGAGCGCTGCACTGTCGGAGAGTTAGTACTGAGGGAGCGCCGAACTGTCGGTGGTCAGTACTGATTGAGCGCCGAACTGTCTGAGGGTCAGTACTGAGGGAGCGCTGCACTGTCGGAGGGTCAGTACTGAGTGAGCGCCGCACTGTCGGAGGGTCAGTAGTGTGGGAGCGCCGCACTGTCTGAGGGTCAGTACTGAGGGAGCGCCGAAATGTCGGAGTGTCAGTACTGAGGGAGCGCTGCACTGTTGGAGGGTCAGTTACTGAGCGAGTGCCACGCTGTTGGAGTCAGTACTGAGGGAGTGTCGCACTGTTGGAGGGTCAGTATTGAGGGAGCGCTGCACTGTTTGAAGGCCAGTATTGAGGGAGCGCCGCACATTCGAGGGGTCAATATTGAGGGAACGCCGCACCGTCGGAGGGTCAGTACTGAGGAAGCGCCAAACTGTTGGAGGGTCAGTACTGAGCGACTGCCGAACTGTCGGAGGGTCAGTACTGAGGGAGAGCCACACTGTTGGAGGGCCAGTATTGAGGGAGCGCCGCACTGTCGGAGGGTCAGTATTGAGCGAGCGCCGCACTGTCGGAGGACCAGTGTTGAGGAAGCACCGTGCTGTCGGAGGGTCAGTACTGAGGGAGCACCGCGCAGTCAGAGGGTCAGTACTGAGGGAGTGCCGCACTGTTGGAGTAGCACTGAGGGGCTGCTGCACTGTTGGAGTCAGTAATAAGGGATTACCGCACTGTTGGAGGGTCAGTACTGAGGGCGCGCCACATTGTCGGAGTGTCAGTATTGAGGGCGCAAGCACTGGCGGAGGGCCTGTATTGAGGGAGTGCCACGTTGTCGGAGGGTCAGTATTGAGGGAGCGCCGCACTGTCGGAGGGTTAGAACTGAGGGGGTGCAGCACTGGCAGAGGGTCAGTACTGAGGGAGCGCCACATTGTTGGCGGGTCAGTATTGAGGGTGCGCCGCACTGTCGGAGGGTTAGAACTGAGGGGTGCAGCACTGTCGGAGGGTCAGTACTGAGGGAGCGCCACATTGTTGGCGGGTCAGTATTGAGGCAGCGCCGCACTGTCGGAGTGTCAGTATTGAGGGAGTGCCGCACTGTCGGAGGGTCAGTACTGAGGGAGTGCCGCACTGTCAGAGGGCCAGTATTGAGAGAGCACCGCACTGTCAGATGTCCAGTATTGAGGGAGCGCCACACTGTCAGAGAGCCGGTATTGAGGGAGCACCGAGCTGTCGGTGGGTCAGTAGTGAGGGACTGCTGCACTGTCGGAGGGTTAGTGCTGAGGGAGCGCCGAACTGTCGGTGGGTCAGTACTGAGGGAGAGCCGCACTGTCGGAGGGCTAGTATTGAGGGAGCGCCTAACTGTTGTAGGGCCAATATTGAGGGAGTGCTGCACTGTCGGAGGGTCAGTATTGAGGGAGCGCCACACTGTCTGAGGGCCAGTATTGAGGGAGCGCCGCACTGTCAGATTGCCAGTATTGAGGGAGTGCCGCACTGTCAGAGAGCCGGTATTGAGGGAGCGCCGAACTGTCGGTGGGTCAGAATTGAGGAAGCACTGAACTGTCAGAGAGTCAGTACTGAGGGAGTGCCGCACTGCCAGAGGGTCAGTACTGAGGGAGCACTGCACTGTCGGAGGGTCAGTATTGAGGAACGCCGCACTGTTGGATGGTCAGTACTGAGGGAGTGCTGCATTGTCGGAGGGTCAGTACTGAGGGGGCGGCACATTGTCGGAGGGTCAGTATTGAGGGCGCAAGCACTGGCGGAGGGCCAGTATTGAGGGAGCGCCGCAATGTCGGAGGGTCAATACTGAGGGAGCGCCGTACTGTTGGAGGGTCAATACTGAGGGTGCGCCGCACTGTCAGATGGCCAGTATTGAGGGTGCGCCGCACTGTCAGAGAGCCGGTATTGAGGGAGCGCCGAACTGTCGGTGGTTCAGTACTGAGGGAGTGCCGCACTGTCGGAGGGCTAGTATTGAGGGGGCGCCGCAATGTTGGAGGGCCACTATTAAGGGAGCGCCGCACCGTCGGATGGTCAATACTGAGGGAGCGCCACACAGTCTGAGGGTCAGTATTGAGAGTGCGCCACGTTGTCGGAGGGTCAGTACTGAGGGAGCGCCGCACTGTCGGAGGGTCAGTACTGAGGGAGCGCCGCACAGTCGGAGGGTCAGTACTGAGGGAGCGCCGCACTGTTGGAGGGTCAGTACTGAGGGAGCGCTGCACTGTCGGAGGGTCAGTACTAAGGGAGCGCCGCACTGTCGGAGGGTCAGTACTGAGGATGCGCCGCACTGTCGGAAGGTCAGTACTGAGGGAGTGCCGCACTGTTGGAGAGTCAGTGCTGAGGGAGCGCCGCACTGTTGGAGAGTCAGTGCTGAGGGAGCGCCGCACTGTCGGAGGGTCAGTACTGAGGGCGCGCCGCACTGTCGGAGGGTCAGTAGTGAGGGAGCGCCGCACAGTCGGAGGGTCAGTAGTGAGGGAGCGCCGCACTGTCAGAGAGCGGGTATTGAGGGAGCGCCGAACTGTCGGTGGGTCAGAATTGAGGAAGCACTGAACTGTCAGAGACTCAGTACTGATAGAGTGCCGCACTGTCAGAGGGTCAGTATTGAGGCAGCGCCGCACTGTCGGAAGGTCAGTACTGAGGGAGCGCCGCACTGTCGGAGGGTCAGTACTGAGGGAGTGCCGCACTGTCAGAGGGCCAATATTGAGAGAGCACCGCACTGTCAGATGGCCAGTATTGAGGGAGCGCTGAACTGTCAGAGGGTCAGTATTGATGGAGCGCCGATCTGTCGGAGGGTCAGTACTGAGGGAGTGCCGCACTGTTGGAGTCAGTACTGAGGGGCTGCTGCACTGTTGGAGTCAGTACTAAGGGAGTGCCGCACTGTTGGAGTGTTAGTACTAAGGGAGCACCGCACTGTCGGAGGGTCAGTACTGAGGGAGCGCCACATTGTTGGCGGGTCAGTATTGAGGCAGCGCCGCACTGTCGGAGTGTCAGTACTGAGGGAGCGCCACACTGTCAGAGGGTCAGTACTGAGGGAGCGCCGCACTGTCGGAGGGTCAGTACTGAGGGAGCGCCGCACTGTCGGAGGGTTAGAACTGAGGGGGTGCAGCACTGGCAGAAGGTCAGTACTGAGGGAGCGCCGCACTGTCTGAGGGTCAGTACTGAGGGAGCGCCGAAATGTCGGAGTGTCAGTACTGAGGGAGCGCTGCACTGTCGGAGGGTCAGTTACTGAGCGAGTGCCACGCTGTTGGAATCAGTACTGAGGGAGTGTCGCACTGTTGGAGGGTCAGTATTGAGGGAGAGCTGCACTGTTTGAGGGCCAGTATTGAGGGACGCCTCACTGTCGAGGGGTCAGTATTGAGGGAACATCGCACCGTCGGAGGGTCAGTACTGAGGAAGCGCCAAACTGTCGGAGGGTCAGTACTGAGGGAGCGCCACGCTGTCGGATGGCCAGTATTGAGGGAGCGCCGCACAGTCGGAGGGTCAGTATTGAGCGAGCGCCGCACTGTCGGAGGACCAGTGTTGAGGAAGCACCGTGCTTTCAGAGGGTCAGTACTGAGGGAGCACCGCGCAGTCAGAGGGTCAGTACTGAGGGAGTGCCGCACTGTTGGAGTAGTACTGAGGGGCTGCTGCACTGTTGGAGTCAGTAATAAGGGAGCACCGCACTGTTGGAGGGTCAGTACTGAAGGAGTGCTGCACTGTTGGAGGGTCAGTACTGAGGGCGCGCCACATTGTCGGAGTGTCAGTATTGAGGGCGCAAGCACTGGCGGAGGGCCTGTATTGAGGGAGCGCCACGTTGTCGGAGGGTCAGTATTGAGGGAGCGCCGCACTATTGGAGGGTTAGGACTGAGGGAGTTCAGCACTGGCAGAGGGTCAGTACTGAGGGAGCGCCACATTGTTGGCGGGTCAGTATTGTGGGAGCGCCGCACTGTCAGTGGTTCAGTACTGAGGGAGTGCCGCACTGTCGGTGGGCTAGTATTGAGGGGGCGCCGCAATGTCGGAGGGCCACTATTAAGGGAGCGCCGCACTGTCGGAGGGTCAATACTGAGGGAGTGCCACACTGTCGGAGGGTCAGTACTGTGGGAGCGCCGCACTGTCGGAGGGTCAGTACTGAGGGTGCGCCATGTTGTCGGAGGGTCAGTATTGAGGGAGCGCCGCACTGTCGGAGGGTTAGAACTGAGGGGGTGCAGCGCTGGTGGAGGGTCAGTATTGAGGCATCGCCGCACTGTCGGAGGGTCAGTACTGAGGGAGCGCCGCACTGTCGGAGGGTGAGTACTGAGGGAGTGCCGCACTGTCAGAGGGCCAGTATTGAGAGAGCACCGCACTGTCAGATGGCCAGTATTGAGGGAGTGCCGCACTGTCAGATGTCCAGTATTGAGGGAGCGCCACACTGTCAGAGAGCCCGTATTGAGGGAGCACCGAGCTGTCGGTGGGTCAGTAGTGAGGGACTGCTGCACTGTCGGAGGGTTAGTACTGAGGGAGCGCTGAACTGTCGGTGGGTCAGTACTGAGGCAGAGCCGCACTGTCGGAGGGCTAGTATTGAGGGAGCGCCGCACTGTCGGAGGGTCAGTACTGAGGGAGTGCCACACTGTCGGAGGGTCAGTATTGAGGAACGCCGCACCATCAGATGGTCACTATTGTGGGAGCGCCACACTGTCAGAGAGCCGGTATTGAGGGAGCACTGAGCTGTCGGTGGGTCAGTAGTGAGGGACTGCTACACTGTCGGAGAGTTAGTACTGAGGGAGCGCCGAACTGTCGGTGGTCAGTACTGATTGAGCGCCGAACTGTCTGAGGGTCAGTACTGAGGGAGCGCTGCACTGTCGGAGGGTCAGTACTGAGTGAGCGCCGCACTGTCGGAGGGTCAGTAGTGTGGGAGCGCCGCACTGTCTGAGGGTCAGTACTGAGGGAGCGCCGAAATGTCGGAGTGTCAGTACTGAGGGAGCGCTGCACTGTTGGAGGGTCAGTTACTGAGCGAGTGCCACGCTGTTGGAGTCAGTACTGAGGGAGTGTCGCACTGTTGGAGGGTCAGTATTGAGGGAGCGCTGCACTGTTTGAAGGCCAGTATTGAGGGAGCGCCGCACATTCGAGGGGTCAATATTGAGGGAACGCCGCACCGTCGGAGGGTCAGTACTGAGGAAGCGCCAAACTGTTGGAGGGTCAGTACTGAGCGACTGCCGAACTGTCGGAGGGTCAGTACTGAGGGAGAGCCACACTGTTGGAGGGCCAGTATTGAGGGAGCGCCGCACTGTCGGAGGGTCAGTATTGAGCGAGCGCCGCACTGTCGGAGGACCAGTGTTGAGGAAGCACCGTGCTGTCGGAGGGTCAGTACTGAGGGAGCACCGCGCAGTCAGAGGGTCAGTACTGAGGGAGTGCCGCACTGTTGGAGTAGCACTGAGGGGCTGCTGCACTGTTGGAGTCAGTAATAAGGGATTACCGCACTGTTGGAGGGTCAGTACTGAGGGCGCGCCACATTGTCGGAGTGTCAGTATTGAGGGCGCAAGCACTGGCGGAGGGCCTGTATTGAGGGAGTGCCACGTTGTCGGAGGGTCAGTATTGAGGGAGCGCCGCACTGTCGGAGGGTTAGAACTGAGGGGGTGCAGCACTGGCAGAGGGTCAGTACTGAGGGAGCGCCACATTGTTGGCGGGTCAGTATTGAGGGTGCGCCGCACTGTCGGAGGGTTAGAACTGAGGGGTGCAGCACTGTCGGAGGGTCAGTACTGAGGGAGCGCCACATTGTTGGCGGGTCAGTATTGAGGCAGCGCCGCACTGTCGGAGTGTCAGTATTGAGGGAGTGCCGCACTGTCGGAGGGTCAGTACTGAGGGAGTGCCGCACTGTCAGAGGGCCAGTATTGAGAGAGCACCGCACTGTCAGATGTCCAGTATTGAGGGAGCGCCACACTGTCAGAGAGCCGGTATTGAGGGAGCACCGAGCTGTCGGTGGGTCAGTAGTGAGGGACTGCTGCACTGTCGGAGGGTTAGTGCTGAGGGAGCGCCGAACTGTCGGTGGGTCAGTACTGAGGGAGAGCCGCACTGTCGGAGGGCTAGTATTGAGGGAGCGCCTAACTGTTGTAGGGCCAATATTGAGGGAGTGCTGCACTGTCGGAGGGTCAGTATTGAGGGAGCGCCACACTGTCTGAGGGCCAGTATTGAGGGAGCGCCGCACTGTCAGATTGCCAGTATTGAGGGAGTGCCGCACTGTCAGAGAGCCGGTATTGAGGGAGCGCCGAACTGTCGGTGGGTCAGAATTGAGGAAGCACTGAACTGTCAGAGAGTCAGTACTGAGGGAGTGCCGCACTGCCAGAGGGTCAGTACTGAGGGAGCACTGCACTGTCGGAGGGTCAGTATTGAGGAACGCCGCACTGTTGGATGGTCAGTACTGAGGGAGTGCTGCATTGTCGGAGGGTCAGTACTGAGGGGGCGGCACATTGTCGGAGGGTCAGTATTGAGGGCGCAAGCACTGGCGGAGGGCCAGTATTGAGGGAGCGCCGCAATGTCGGAGGGTCAATACTGAGGGAGCGCCGTACTGTTGGAGGGTCAATACTGAGGGTGCGCCGCACTGTCAGATGGCCAGTATTGAGGGTGCGCCGCACTGTCAGAGAGCCGGTATTGAGGGAGCGCCGAACTGTCGGTGGTTCAGTACTGAGGGAGTGCCGCACTGTCGGAGGGCTAGTATTGAGGGGGCGCCGCAATGTTGGAGGGCCACTATTAAGGGAGCGCCGCACCGTCGGATGGTCAATACTGAGGGAGCGCCACACAGTCTGAGGGTCAGTATTGAGAGTGCGCCACGTTGTCGGAGGGTCAGTACTGAGGGAGCGCCGCACTGTCGGAGGGTCAGTACTGAGGGAGCGCCGCACAGTCGGAGGGTCAGTACTGAGGGAGCGCCGCACTGTTGGAGGGTCAGTACTGAGGGAGCGCTGCACTGTCGGAGGGTCAGTACTAAGGGAGCGCCGCACTGTCGGAGGGTCAGTACTGAGGATGCGCCGCACTGTCGGAAGGTCAGTACTGAGGGAGTGCCGCACTGTTGGAGAGTCAGTGCTGAGGGAGCGCCGCACTGTTGGAGAGTCAGTGCTGAGGGAGCGCCGCACTGTCGGAGGGTCAGTACTGAGGGCGCGCCGCACTGTCGGAGGGTCAGTAGTGAGGGAGCGCCGCACAGTCGGAGGGTCAGTAGTGAGGGAGCGCCGCACTGTCAGAGAGCGGGTATTGAGGGAGCGCCGAACTGTCGGTGGGTCAGAATTGAGGAAGCACTGAACTGTCAGAGACTCAGTACTGATAGAGTGCCGCACTGTCAGAGGGTCAGTATTGAGGCAGCGCCGCACTGTCGGAAGGTCAGTACTGAGGGAGCGCCGCACTGTCGGAGGGTCAGTACTGAGGGAGTGCCGCACTGTCAGAGGGCCAATATTGAGAGAGCACCGCACTGTCAGATGGCCAGTATTGAGGGAGTGCCGCACTGTCAGATGTCCAGTATTGAGGGAGCACCACACTGTCAGAGAGCCGGTATTGAGGGAGCACCGAGCTGTCGGTGGGTCAGTAGTGAGGGACTGCTGCACTGTCGGAGGGTTAGTACTGAGGGAGCGCCGAACTGTCGGTGGGTCAGTACTGAGGGAGAGCCGCACTGTCGGAGGGCTAGTATTGAGGGAGCACCGCACTGTCGGAGGGTCAGTACTGAGGGAGTGCCACACTGTCGGAGGGTCAGTATTGAGGAACGCCGCACCATTGGATGGTCACTATTGTGGGAGTGCCGCACTGTTGGAGGGTCAGTACTGAGGGAGTGCTGCACTGTTGGAGGATCAGTACTGAGGGAGTGCTGCACTGTCGGAGGGTCAGTACTGAGGGAGCACCGCACTGTCAGAGGGTCAGTACTGAGGTAGCGCCGTACTGTCGGAGGGTCAGTACTGAGGGAGCACTGTGCTGTTGGAGGGTCAGTACTGAGGGAGTGCTGCACTGTTGGAGTCAGTACTGAGGGGCTGCCGCACTGTTGGAGTCAGTACTAAGGGAGTGCAGCAGTGTTGGAGGGCTAGTATTAAGGGAACGCCGCACAGTCGGAGGGTCAGTACTGAGGCAGTGCCCCGCTGTCGGAGGGTCAGTACTGAGGGAGCGCTGCATTGTCGGAGGCTCAGTACTGAGGGAGTGCCACATTGTCGGAGGGTCAGTACTGAGGGAGCGCCACATTTTCGGATGGTCAGTAGTGAGGGAGGGCCGCACTGGTGGAGGGTCAGTATTGAGGGAGCGCCACATTGTCGGAGGGTCAGTATGGAGGGAGCACCGCACTGGCGGAGGGTCAGTACTGAGGGAGCGCCGTACTTTTGGAGGGCCAATATTGAGGGAGTGCCACACTGTCGGAGGGTCAGTATTGAGGGAGCGCTGCACTGTCGAGGGGTCAATATTGAGGGAACGCCGCACCGTCAGGGGGTCAGTACGGAGGAAACGCCGAACTGTCGGAGGGTCAGTACTGAGGGACAGCCACACTGTCGGAGGGCCAGTTTTGAGGGAGCGCCGCACTGTCGGAGGGCCAGTATTGAGGGAGCGAAGCACTGTCGGAGGGCCAGTACTGAGGAAGCACCGTGCTGTCGGAGGGTCAGTACTGAGGGAGCACCGCGCTGTCAGAGGGTCAATACTGAGGGAGTGCCGCACTTTTGGAGGGTCAGTACTGAGGAAGCGCAGTACTGAGGGAGCGCCACATTGTCGCAGGGTCAGTACTGAGGGAGTGGCACATTGTCGGAGGGTCAGTATTGAGGGCGCAAGCACTGGCGGAGGGCCAGTATTGAGGGAGCGCCGCACTGTCGGCGGGTCAATACTGAGGGAGCGCCGTACTGTTGGAGGGTCAATACTGAGGGTGCGCCGCACTGTCAGATGGCCAGTATTGAGGGTGCGCCGCACTGTCAGAGAGCCGGTATTGAGGGAGCGCCGAACTGTCGGATGGTCAATACTGAGGGAGCGCCACACTGTCGGACGGTCAGTACTGAGAGTGCACCACGTTGTCGGAGGGTCAGTATTGAGGGAGCGCTGCACTGTCGGAGGGTTAGAACTGAGGGGGTGCAGCACTGGCGGAGGGTCAGTACTGAGGGAGTGCCACATTGTTGGCGGGTCAGTATTGAGGCAGCGCCGCACTGTCGGAGGGTCAGTACTGAGGGAGTGTCGCACAGTCGGAGGGTCAGTACTGAGGGAGTGTCGCACAGTCGGAGGGTCAGTACTGAGGGAGTGCCGCACAGTCGGAGGGTCAGTACTGAGGAAGCGCCGCAGTGTCGGAGGGCCAGTATTGAGGGAGCGCCGCACCGTCGAGGGGTCAATATTGAGGGAACGCCGCACCGTCGGTGGGTCAGTACTGAGGGAGCGCCACATTGTTGGCGGGTCAGTATTGAGGGAGCGCCGCACTGTCGGTGGTTCAGTACTGAGGGAGTGCCGCACTGTCGGAGGGCTAGTATTGAGGGGGCGCCGCACTGTCGGAGGGCCACTATTAAGGGAGCGCCGCACTGTCGGAGGGTCAGTACTGAGGGAGTGCCACACTGTCGGAGGGTCAGTACTGAGGGAGCGCCGCACTGTCGGAGGGTCAGTACTGAGGGTGCGCCATGTTGTCGGAGGGTCAGTATTGAGGGAGCGCCGCACTGTCGGAGGGTTAGAACTGTGGGGGTGCAGCACTGTTGGAGGGTCAGTACTGAGGGAGCGCCACATTGTTGGAGGGTCAGTACTGAGGCAGCGCCGCACTGTCGGAGGGTCAGTACTGAGGGAGCGCCGCACTGTCGGAGGGTCAGTACTGAGGGAGTGCCGCACTGTCAGAGGGCCAATATTGAGAGAGCACCGCACTGTCAGATGGCCAGTATTGAGGGAGTGCCGCACTGTCAGATGTCCAGTATTGAGGGAGCACCACACTGTCAGAGAGCCGGTATTGAGGGAGCACCGAGCTGTCGGTGGGTCAGTAGTGAGGGACTGCTGCACTGTCGGAGGGTTAGTACTGAGGGAGCGCCGAACTGTCGGTGGGTCAGTACTGAGGGAGAGCCGCACTGTCGGAGGGCTAGTATTGAGGGAGCGCCGCACTGTCGGAGGGTCAGTACTGAGGGAGTGCCACACTGTCGGAGGGTCAGTATTGAGGAACGCCGCACCATTGGATGGTCACTATTGTGGGAGTGCCGCACTGTTGGAGGGTCAGTACTGAGGGAGTGCTGCACTGTTGGAGGATCAGTACTGAGGGAGTGCTGCACTGTCGGAGGGTCAGTACTGAGGGAGCACCGCACTGTCAGAGGGTCAGTACTGAGGTAGCGCCGTACTGTCGGAGGGTCAGCACTGAGGGAGCACTGTGCTGTTGGAGGGTCAGTACTGAGGGAGTGCTGCACTGTTGGAGTCAGTACTGAGGGGCTGCCGCACTGTTGGAGTCAGTACTAAGGGAGTGCAGCAGTGTTGGAGGGCTAGTATTAAGGGAACGCTGCACTGTCGGAGGGTCAGTACTGAGGCAGTGCCCCGCTGTCGGAGGGTCAGTACTGAGGGAGCACTGCACTGTCAGAGAGCTGGTATTGAGGGAGCGCCGAACTGTCGGATGGTCAATACTGAGGGAGCGCCACACTGTCGGACGGTCAGTACTGAGAGTGCACCACGTTGTCAGATGGTCAGTATTGAGGGAGCGCTGCACTGTCGGAGGGTTAGAACTGAGGGGGTGCAGCACTGGCGGAGGGTCAGTACTGAGGGAGTGCCACATTTTCGGATGGTCAGTAGTGAGGGAGGGCCGCACTGGTGGAGGGTCAGTATTGAGGGAGCACCACATTGTCGGAGGGTCAGTATGGAGGGAGCACCGCACTGGCGGAGGGTCAGTACTGAGGGAGCGCCGTACTTTTGGAGGGCCAATATTGAGGGAGTGCCACACTGTCGGAGGGTCAGTATTGAGGGAGCGCTGCACTGTCGAGGGGTCAATATTGAGGGAACGCCGCACCGTCAGGGGGTCAGTACGGAGGAAACGCCAAACTGTTGGTGGGTCAGTGCTGAGGGTTGCCGAACTGTCGGAGGGTCAGTACTGAGGGACAGCCACACTGTCGGAGGGCCAGTTTTGAGGGAGCGCCGCACTGTCGGAGGGCCAGTATTGAGGGAGCGAAGCACTGTCGGAGGGCCAGTATTGAGGGAGCGAAGCACTGTGCTGTTGGAGGGTCAGTACTGAGGGAGCACCGCGCTGTCAGAGGGTCAATACTGAGGGAGTGCCGCACTTTTGGAGGGTCAGTACTGAGGAAGCGCAGTACTGAGGGAGCGCCACATTGTCGCAGGGTCAGTACTGAGGGAGTGGCACATTGTCGGAGGGTCAGTATTGAGGGCGCAAGCACTGGCGGAGGGCCAGTATTGAGGGAGCGCCGCACTGTCGGCGGGTCAATACTGAGGGAGCGCCGTACTGTTGGAGGGTCAATACTGAGGGTGCGCCGCACTGTCAGATGGCCAGTATTGAGGGTGCGCCGCACTGTCGGAGGGTCAATACTGAGGGAGCGCCGCACTGTCGGAGGCTCAATACTGAGGGAGCGCCGTACTGTTGGAGGGTCAATACTGAGGGTGCGCCGCACTGTCAGATGGCCAGTATTGAGGGTGCGCCGCACTGTCAGAGAGCCGGTATTGAGGGAGCGCCGAACTGTCGGATGGTCAATACTGAGGGAGCGCCACACTGTCGGACGGTCAGTACTGAGAGTGCACCACGTTGTCGGAGGGTCAGTATTGAGGGAGCGCTGCACTGTCGGAGGGTTAGAACTGAGGGGGTGCAGCACTGGCGGAGGGTCAGTACTGAGGGAGTGCCACATTGTTGGCGGGTCAGTATTGAGGCAGCGCCGCACTGTCGGAGGGTCAGTACTGAGGGAGTGTCGCACAGTCGGAGGGTCAGTACTGAGGGAGTGTCGCACAGTCGGAGGGTCAGTACTGAGGGAGTGCCGCACAGTCGGAGGGTCAGTACTGAGGAAGCGCCGCAGTGTCGGAGGGCCAGTATTGAGGGAGCGCCGCACCGTCGAGGGGTCAATATTGAGGGAACGCCGCACCGTCGGAGGGTCAGTACTGAGGAAGCGCCAAACTGTCGGTGGGTCAGTACTGAGCGACCGCCGAACTGTCGGAGGGCCAGTATTGAGGGAGCGCCGCACTGGCGGAGGGTCAGTACTGAGGGAGCGCCGCACTGTCGGAGGAACAGTACTGAGGGAGCGCCGCACTGTCGGAGGGTCAGTACTGAGGATGCGCCGCACTGTCGGAAGGTCAGTACTGAGGGAGCGCCGCACTGTCGGAAAGTCAGTGCTGAGGGAGCGCCGCACTGTCGGAGGGTCAGTACTGAGGGCACGCCGCACTGTCGGAGGGTCAGTAGTGAGGGAGCGCCGCACAGTCGGAGGGTCAGTAGTGAGGGAGCGCCGCCCTGTCAAGAGGGCCAGTATTGAGAGAGTTCCGCACTGTCAGAAGGCCAGTATTGAGGGAGCGCCGCACTGTCAGAGAGCCGGTATTGAGGGAGCGCCGAACTGTCGGTGGGTCAGAATTGAGGAAGCACTGAACTGTCAGAGAGTCAGTACTGAGGGAGTGCCGCACTGTCAGAGGGTCAGTATTGAGGGAGTGCCACACTGTCGGGGGGTCAGTATTGAGGGAGCCCCGCACTGTCGGAGGGTGGTCAGTACTGAGGGAGTGCTGCACTGTTGGAGTCAGTACTAAGGGAGTGCAGCAGTGTTGGAGGGTCAATTCTGAGGGGGCGCCGCAATGTCGGAGGGCCACTATTAAGGGATGCGCCGCACTGTTGGCGGGTCAGTATTGAGGCAGCACCGCACTGTCGGAAGGTCAGTACTGAGGGAGTGCCGCACTGTCGGAGGGGTTAGAACTGAAGGAATGCTGCCCTGTCGGAGGGTCAGTACTGAGGGCGCGGCACATTGTCGGAGTGTCAGTATTGAGGGCGCAAGCACTGGCGGAGGGGCCTGTATTGAGGAAGCGCCACGTTGTCGGAGGGTCAGTATTGAGGGAGTGCCGCATTGTCGGAGGGTTAGAACTGAGGGGGTGCAGCACTGTCGGAGGGCCAGTATTGAGGGAGCGCCGCACTGTCGGAGGGCCAGTACTGAGGAAGCACCGTGCTGTCGGAGGGGTGAGTACTGAGTGAGCACCGCGCTGTCAGAGGGGTCAATACTGACGGCGTGCCGCACTGTTGGAGGGTCAGTACTGAGGAAGCGCTGTTACTGAGGGAGCGCCACATTGTCGCAGGGTCAGTACTGAGGGAGCGGCACATTGTCGGAGGGTCAGTATTGAGGGCGCAAGCACTGGCGGAGGGCCAGTATTGAGGGAGCGCCGCACTGTCGGAGGGTCAATACTGAGGGTGCGCCGCACTGTCAGATGGCCAATATTGAGGGTGCGCCGCACTGTCAGAGAGCCGGTATTGAGGGAGCGCCGGAACTGTCGGAGGGTCAATACTGAGGGAGCGCCACACTGTCGGAGGGTCAGTAGCTGAGGGAAGCACCGCGCTGTCAGAGGGTCAATACTGAGGGCGTGCCGCACTGTTGGAGGGTCAGTACTGAGGAAGCGCAAGTACTGAGGGAGCGCCACATTGTCGCAGGGTCAGTACTGAGGGAGCGGCACATTGTCGGAGGGTCAGTATTGAAGGGCGCAAGCACTGGCGGAGGGACAGTATTGAGGGAGCGCCGCACTGTCGGAGGGTCAATACTGAGGGTCCTCCGCACTGTCAGATGGCCAGTATTGAGGGTGCGCCGCACTGTCAGAGAGCCGGTATTGAGGGGAGCGCCGAACTGTCGGATGGTCAATACTGAGGGAGCGCCACACTGTCAGAGGGTCAGTACTGAGAGTGCGCCACGTTGTTGGAGGGTCAGTATTGAGGGAGCGCCGCACTGTCGGAGGGTTAGAACTGAGGGGGTGCAGCACTGGCGGAGGGTCAGTACTGAGGGAGTGCCACATTGTTGGCGGGTCAGTATTGAGGCAGCGCCGCACAGTCGGAGGGTCAGTACTGAGGGAGTGCCGCACAGTCGGAGGGTCAGTACTGAGGGAGTGCCGCACAGTCGGAGGGTCAGTACTGAGGGAAGCGCCGCAGTGTCGGAGGGCCAGTATTGAGGGAGCGCCGCACCGTCGAGGGGTCAATATTGAGGGAACGCCGCACCGTCGGAGGGTCAGTACTGAGGGAAGCGCCAAACTGTCGGTGGGTCAGTACTGAGCGACCGCCGAACTGTCGGAGGGCCAGTATTGTGGGGAGCGCCACACTGTCGGAGGGCCAGTATTGAGGGAGCGCCGCACTGTCGGAGGGTCAGTATTGAGGCGAGCGCCGCACTGTCGGAGGACCAGTGTTGAGGAAGCACCGTGCTGTCGGAGGGTCAGTACTGAGGGAGCACCGCGCAGTCAGAGGGTCAGTACTGAGGGAGTGCCGCACTGTTGGAGTAGTACTGAGGGGCTGCTGCACTGTTGGAGTCAGTAATAAGGGAGCACCGCACTGTTGGACGGTCAGTACTGAAGGAGTGCTGCATTGTCGGAGGGTCAGTACTGAGGGCGCGCCACATTGTTGGCGGGTCAGTACTGAGGGAGCGCCGAACTGTCGGTGGTTCAGTACTGAGGGAGTGCCGCACTGTCGGAGGGCCAGTATTGAGGGGGCGCCGCAATGTCGAAGGGCCACTATTAAGGGAGCGCCGCACTGTCGGAGGGTCAATACTGAGGGAGTGGCCACACTGTCGGAGGGGTCTGTACTGAGGGGAGCGCCGCACTGTCGGAGGGTCAGTACTGAGGGTGCGCCATGTTTCAGAGGGTCAGTATTGAGGGAACGCCGCACTGTCGGAGGGTTAGAACTGAGGGGGGTGCAGCACTGGCGGAGGTCCAGTACTGAGGGGAGCGCCACATTGTTGGCGGGTCAGTATTGAGGCAGCGCCGCACTGTCAGAGGTTCAGTACTGATGGAGCGCCGATCTGTCGGAGGGTGAGTACTGAGGGAGCGCTGCACTATCGGAAGGTCAGTATTGAGGGAGCGCCGCACTGTCAGAGAGCCGGTGTTGAGGGAGCGCCGAACTGTCGGAGGGTCAGTACTGAGGGAGCACTGTGCTGTTGGGGGTCAGTACTGAGGGAGCGCCGATCTGTCGGAGGGACTGTACTGAGGGAGCACTGTGCTGTCGGAGGGTCAGTACTGAGGAGCGCCACATTTTCGGGATGGTCAGTAGTGAGGGAGGGCCGCACTGGTGGAGGGTCAGTATTGAGGGAGCGCCACATTGTCGGAGGGTCAGTATTGAGGGAGCACCGCACTGGCGGAGGGTCAGTACTGAGGGAGCGCCGTACTGTTGGAGGGCCAATATTGAGGGAGTGCCGCACTGTCGGAGGGTCAGTATTGAGGGAGCGCCACACTGTCTGAGGGCCAGTATTGAGGGAGCGCTTGCACTGTCGAGGGGTCAATATTGAAGGGAACGCCGCACCGTCAGGGGGTCAGTACTGAGGAAACGCCAAACTGTTGGTGGGTCAGTGCTGAGGGTCGCCGAACTGTCGGAGTGTCAGTACTGAGGGAGTGCCGCACAGTCGGAGGGTCAGTACTGAGGAAGCGCCGCACCGTCGAGGGGTCAATATTGAGGGAACGCCGCACCGTCGGAGGGTCAGTACTGAGGAAGCGCCAAACTGTCGGTTGGGTCAGTGCTGAGGGTTGCCAAACTGTCGGAGGGCCAGTATTGAGGGAGCGCTGCACTGTCGGAGGGTCAGTGTTGAGCGAGCGCCGCACTGTCGGAGGACCAGTGTTGAGGAAGCACCGTGCTGTCGGAGGGTCAGTACTGAGGGAGCACCGCGCAGTCAGAGGGTCAGTACTGAGGGGAGTGCCGCACTGTTGGAGTAGTACTGAGGGGCTGCTGCACTGTTGGAGTCAGTAATAAGGGAGCACCGCACTGTTGGACGGTCAGTACTGAAGGAGTGCTGCATTGTCGGAGGGTCAGTACTGAGGGAGCGCCACATTGTTGGCGGGTTCAGTACTGAGGGAGCGCCGAAACTGTCGGTGGTTCAGTACTGAGGGAGTGCCGCACTGTCGGAGGGCCAGTATTGAGGGGGCGCCGCAATGTCGGAGGGCCACTATTAAGGGAGCGCCGCACTGTCGGAGGGTCAATACTGAGGGAGTGCCGCACTGTCGGAGGGTCAGTACTGAGGGGGGTGCAGCACTGTCGGAGGTCAGTACTGAGGGTGCGCCATGTTGTCGAGGGTCAGTATTGAGGGAGCGCCGCACTGTCGGAGTGTTAGTACTGAGGGGGTGCAGCACTGGCGGAGGTCCAGTACTGAGGGAGCGCCATATTGTTGGCGGGTCAGTATTGAGGCAGCGCCGCACTGTCAGAGGTTCAGTACTGATGGAGCGCCGATCTGTCGGAGGGTGAGTACTGAGAGAGCGCTGCACTGTCGGAAGGTCAGTATTGAGGGGAGCGCCGCACTGTCAGAGAGCCGGTGTTGAGGGAGCGCCGAACTGTCCGGAGGGTCAGTACTGAGCGAGCACTGTGCTGTTGGGGGTCAGTACTGAGGGAGCGCCGAACTGTCGGAGGGACTGTACTGAGGGAGCACTGTGCTGTCGGAGGGTCAGTACTGAGGAAGCACTGTGCTGTCGGAGGGTCAGTACTGAGGGGAGCACCGTGCTGTTGGAGGGTCAGTACTGAGGGGCCGCTGCACTGTTGGAGTCAGTACTAACGTTAGCCGCAGTGTTGGAGTGTCAGTACTAAGGGAGCACCGCACTGTCAGAAGGTCAGTACTGAGAGAGCACCGCACTGTCAGATGGCCAGTATTGAGGGAGTGCCGCACTGTCAGAGAGCCGGTATTGAGGGAGCGCCGAACTGTCGGAGGGGTCAGTACTGAGGGAGCACTGTGCTGTTGGAGGGTCAGTACTGAGGGAGCACCGTGCTGTTGGAGGGTCAGTACTGCGGGGAGTGCCGCACTGTTGGAGTCAGTACTGAGGGGCTGCTTTACTGTTGGCGTCAGTACTAAGGGAGTGCCGCAGTGTTGGAGTGTCAGTACTAAGGAGCACTGCACTGTTGGAAGGTCAGTACTGAGGGAGCGGCACATTGTCGGAGGGTCAGTACTGAGGGAGCGCCGCACTGTCGGAGGGTCAGTACTGAGGGAGCGCCGTACTGTCGGAGGGTCAGTACTGAGGGAGCGCCGCACTGTCGGGGGGTCTGTATTGAGGGAGCGCCGCACTGTCCGAAGGTCAGTACTGAGGGAACGCCGAACTGTCGGAAGGTCAGTACTGCGGGTGCGCCGCACTGTCAGAGAGCCGGTATTGAGGGAGCGCTGCACTGTCAGAGGGTTAGTACTGAGGGAGCGCCGAACTGTTGGTGGGCTCAGTACTGAGGGAGAGCCGCACTGTCGGAGGGTGAGTACTGAGGGAGTGCCGATCTGTCGGTGGGTCAGTACTGAGGGAGAGCCACGCTGTCGGAGGGCCAGTATTGAGGGAGCGCTGAACTGTCAGAGGGTCAGTATTGATGGAGCGCCGATCTGTCGGAGGGTCAGTACTGAGGGGAGTGCCGCACTGTTGGAGTCAGTACTGAGGGGCTGCTGCACTGTTGGAGTCAGTACTAAGGGAGTGCCGCACTGTTGGAGTGTTAGTACTAAGGGAGCACCGCACTGTCGGAGGGTCAGTATTGAGGGAGTGCCACATTGTCGGAGGGTCAGTATTGAGGGAGCACTGCATTGTCGGAGGGGTCAGTATTGAGGGAGCGCCGCGCTGGCGGAGGGTCACTACTGAGGAAATGCTGAACTGTCGGAAGGTCAGTACTGAGGGAGTGCTGCACTGTCGGAGGCCCAGTATTGAGGGAGCGCTGAACTGTCCAGAGGGTCAGTACTGATGGAGCGCCGATCTTTCGGAGGGTCAGTACTGAGGGAGCGCTGCACTGTCGGAAGGTCAGTACTGAGGGAGCACCGCACTGTCGGAGGGTCAGTACTGAGGGAGCGCGCACTGTCGGAGGCCCAGTATTGAGGGAGCGCTGAACTGTCAGAGGGTCAGTACTGATGGAGCGCCGATCTTTCGGAGGGTCAGTACTGAGGGAACGCTGCACTGTCGGAGGGTCAGTATTGAGGGAGCGCTGCACTGTCAGAGAGCCGGTACTGAGGGAGTGCTGCACTGTCGGAGGGTCAGTACTGAGGGGAGCGCCGAACTGTCGGTGGGGTCAGTACTGAGGAAGTGCCGCATTTTCGGAGGGCTAGTATTGAGGGGGCGCCGCAATGTCGGAGGGTCAGTACTGAGGGAGTGCCACCCTGTCGGGATGGTCAATACTGAGGGAGCGCCGCACAGTCGGGAGGGTCAGTATTGAGGGAGCGCCGCAGTGTCAGATGGCCAGTATTGAGGGAGCGCCGCACTGTTTGGAGGGTCAGTACTGAGGAAGCGCCGAACTGTCGGAGGGTCAGTACTGAGGGAGTGCTGCACCGTCGGAGGGTCAGTACTGAGGGAGTGCCGCACTGTCGGAGGGTCAGTACTGAGGGAGTGCCACACTGTTGGAGGGTCAGTACTGAGGGAGCGCTTGCACTGTCGGTGGGTCAGTACTGAGGGAGTGCCGCACTGTCGGAGGGTCAGTATTGAGGGAGCGCTGCACTGTCAGAGGGTCAGTACTGATGGAGCGCCGATCTTTCGGAGGGTCAGTACTGAGGGAACGCTGCACTGTCGGAGGGTCAGTATTGAGGGAGCGCTGCACTATCGGAGGGTCAGTACTGAGGGAGTGCTGCACTATCGGAGGGTCAGTACTGAGGGAGCGCCGCACTGTCGGAGGCCCCAGTATTGAGGGGAGCGCTGAACTGTCAGAGGGTCTGTACTGATGGAGCGCCGATCCTTCGGAGGGTCAGTACTGAGGGAGCGCTGCACTGTCGGAAGGTCAGTACTGAGGGAGCACCGCGCTGTCGGAGGGTCAGTACTGAGGGAGCGCCGCACTGTCGGAGGCCCAGTATTGAGGGAGCGCTGAACTGTCAGAGGGTCAGTACTGATGGAGCGCCGATCTTTCGGAGGGTCAGTACTGAGGAACGCTGCACTGTCGGAGGGTCAGTATTGAGGGAGCGCTGCACTATCGGAGGGTCAGTACTGAGGGAGTGCTGCACTATCGGAGGGTCAGTACTGAGGGAGCGCAGCATAGTCGGAGGGTCAGTACTGAGGGAGCGCCGCACTGTCAGAGGGCCAGTATTGAGAGTGCACCGCACTGTCAGAGAGCCGGTACTGAGGGAGTGCTGCACTGTCGGAGGGTCAGTACTGAGGGAGCGCCGAACTGTCGGTGGGTCAGTACTGAGGAAGTGCCGCATTTTCGGAGGGCTAGTATTGAGGGGGCGCCGCAATGTCGGAGGGTCAGTACTGAGGGAGTGCCGCACTGTCGGAGGGTCAGTATTGAGGGAGCGCTGCACTGTCAGAGGGTCAGTACTGATGGAGCGCCGATCTTTCGGAGGGTCAGTACTGAGGGAACGCTGCACTGTCGGGAGGGTCAGTATTGAGGGAGCGCTGCACTATCGGAGGGGTCAGTACTGAGGGAGTGCTGCACCTATCGGAGGGTCAGTACTGAGGGGAGGCGCCGCACTGTCGGAGGCCCAGTATTGAGGGAGCGCTGAACTGTCAGAGGGTCCTGTACTGATGGAGCGCCGATCCTTCGGAGGGTCAGTACTGAGGGAGCGCTGCACTGTCGGAAGGTCAGTACTGAGGGAGCACCGCGCTGTCGGAGGGTCAGTACTGAGGGAGCGCCGCACTGTCGGAGGCCCAGTATTGAGGGAGCGCTGAACTGTCAGAGGGTCAGTACTGATGGAGCGCCGATCTTTCGGAGGGTCAGTACTGAGGGAACGCTGCACTGTCGGAGGGTCAGTATTGAGGGAGCGCTGCACTATCGGAGGGTCAGTACTGAGGGAGTGCTGCACTATCGGAGGGTCAGTACTGAGGGAGCGCGAGCATAGTCGGAGGGTCAGTACTGAGGGAGCGCCGCACTGTCAGAGGGCCAGTATTGAGAGTGCACCCGCACTGTCAGAGAGCCGGTACTGAGGGAGTGCTGCACTGTCGGAGGGTCAGTACTGAGGGAGCGCCGAACTGTCGGTGGGTCAGTACTGAGGAAGTGCCGCATTTTCGGAGGGCTAGTATTGAGGGGGCGCCGCAATGTCGGAGGGGTCAGTACTGAGGGAGTGCCACCCTGTCGGGATGGTCAATACTGAGGGAGCGCCGCACAGTCGGAGGGTCAGTATTGAGGGGAGCGCCGCAGTGTCAGATGGCCAGTATTGAGGGAGCGCCGCACTGTTTGGAGGGTCAGTACTGAGGAAGCGCCGAACTGTCGGAGGGTCAGTACTGAGGGGAGTGCTGCACCGTCGGAGGATCAGTACTGAGGGAGTGCCGCACTGTCGGAGGGGTCAGTACTGAGGGGAGTGCCACACTGTTGGAGGGTCAGTACTGAGGGAGCGCTGCACTGTTGGTGGGGTCAGTACTGAGGGAGTGCCGCACTGTCGGAGGGTCAGTACTGAGGGAGCGCTGCACTGTCGGAGGGTCAGTCCTGAGGGAGCGCTGCACTGTCGGAGGGTCAGTACTGAGGGAGTGCCGCACTGTCAGAGGGTCAGTACTGAGGGAGCGCCGCACTGTCAGAGGGTCAGTACTGAGGGAGCGCCGCACTGTCAGAGGGGCCAGTACCTAGGGAGCGCCGCAAGATCGTAGGGTCAGTACTGAGGGAGTGCCGCACTGTTGGACGTTCAGTACTGAGGGAGCGCCACATTGTCGGAGGGTCAGTATTGAGGGAGTGCTGCACTGTTGGGAGGGTCAGTATTGAGGGTGCGCTGCACTGTTGGAGGGTCAGTGCTGAGGGAGCGCTGCAGTGTTGGAGGTCAGTACTGAGTGAGTGCTGCACTTTGTGAAGTACCATCTTTCAGACTGAGATGTTCAACCAGGTCCTCCTTAGGTGGTTGTAAAAGTTCCCGGGGCCGCTGTTGGAAGAAGAGCTGTGGCAGAGGGAGTTCTGCCCGCGTACTGGGGGCCGATATTTATCCCATGACCAACATCCCTAAAAGCAGATGGTCTGGGCTATTATCACATCGCTGTTTGTGGGAGCTTGCCTGTGCGCAAATTGGCAGCCGCGTTTCCTACATCCCGGCAGTGGACGGGCTTGAACAAGTGCTTGATATTTGTGAAGGGGCTTGGAGGGAGCTCTGCTCTGAACTGCCGTGTGTTTCTGCAGGGCTGTGGTGGAAGCAGTTCATCGTCTCGATGTGATTGTGGGCAATAAGATGGCGTATCGAGAAGTATTCAAACCTGAAAACATCAGCCTGAGGAACAAGTAGGTTGGGAGGTGGGGTTGGTGGGGGGGTGGTGGGTGGGGTACTGGCATGGGGGTCGGTGGGGGGGTGTGTGTGGCGGGGTGACCGGAATGGGGCTGGGGAAGAGGGCGGCTCAGACTCTGAGACAGGGAGCCATTCCCCCGATGCTCCAGCCGCTTGTTTGGGTCCTATTTAGCCACCAGTGTTTCCCAGCATGCGGCAGGCCTCCTGCAGATTTGGTCGGGTGGTTCGAGAGAGGGGATGGGGGCAGGGGGGGAGGAACGATATGTGGCATGGGCTGATCAGATGTTTGAAGGAGAGGCTTGTGCACTGTGAATGAGCTGGGATGATTATGAAATTGTCGCACTGTTGGAGGGTCAGTACTGAGGGGAGCGCCGCACTGTCGGAGGGTCAGTACTGAGGGAGTGCCGCACTGTCGGAGGGTCATTACTGAGGGGAGCGCCCGCACTGTCGGAGGGTCAGTGCTGAGGGAGCACCGCACTGTCGGAGGGTCAGTGGCTGAGGGAGTGCCGCACTGTCGGAGGGTCAGTACTGAGGGAGCGCCGCACTGTCGGAGGGTCAGTGCTGAGGGAGCACCGCACTGTCGGGAGGGTCAGTACTGAGGGAGCGCCGCACTGTCGGAGGGGTCAGTACTGAGGGAGCGCCGCACGGTCGGAGGGTCAGTACTGAGGGAGTGCCGCACTGTTGGAGAGTCGGTACTGAGGGAGCGCCGCATTGTCGGAGGGTCAGTACTGAGGGAGTGCTGCACTGTCGGAGGGTCAGTACTGAGGGTGTGCCGCACTGTCGGAGGGTCAGTACTGAGGGAGTGCCGCACTGTCGGAGGGGTCAGTACTGAGGGAGTGCCGCACTGTCGGAGGGTCAGTACTGAGGCAGTGCCGCACTGTTGGAGGGTCAGTAACTGAGGGGAGTGCCGCACTGTCGGAGGGTCAGTACTGAGGGAGCGCCGTGGTGTCGGAGGGTCAGTACTGAGGGAGTGCCGCGCTGTCGGAGGGTCAGTACTGAGGGAGTGCCGCACTGTCGGAGGGTCAGTACTGAGGGAGTGCCGCGCTGTCGGAGGGTCAGTACTGAGGGAGTGCCGCACTGTCGAAGGGTCAGTAGTGAGGGAGCACCGCACTGTCAGTTTAGGACTGAGATGAGGAGAAATTACTTCACTCAAAGGGTTGTGAATCTTTGGAATTCTCTATCCCAGAGGGTTGTGGATTCTCCATCGTTGAATACATTTTAAGGCTGGGACAGACAGGTTTTTGGTTTCTTAGGAAATTAAGGGATATGGGAGAGAGGGCGGAGAAAATGGACTTAAAGCCCAAGATGGGCCATGATTATACTGAATGGTGGAGCAGGCTCGATGGGCCAATTAAACTACTCTTCAGTTTCTAGTGTTCTGAGTTCATTGCCCTTGCCTAATGGAGCTGTCTGTGTGCGTCGTGTGTGTGTGTGTGTGTGTGTGTGTGTGTGTGTGTGTGTGTCTCTCGGCAGGCTGAGGGAGCTCTGCGTGAAGCTCATGTTTCTGCACCCTGTGGACTATGGACGGAAGGCTGAGGAGCTTCTCTGGCGGGAAGGTTTACTACGAGGTCATCCAGCTGGTCAAGACCAACAAAAAGGTAAGAGGCCGGGTTTTACTGTGAGCGTCAGCAAGATTATTTTGGACCGAATCCTCCTGGTCAGGCCCCTCTGGGCTTGTCAGAGGGAGCGGGAGGAAATTTCGACCTGAGGAGCCGGCACCAACTCCTCCTTGCGGTAAATGTGGGCAGTCCTGTATTTGGGTAATGATGGTGCAGTGGTAATGTCACTGGGCTAGTAACCCAGAGGCCCAGGCTAAAGGTGGCTCAAATCCCCCCATGGCAGCTGGTGGAATTAAAATTCAATGAATAAAATCTGGGAATTGAAAGCGAGTCTCAGTGATGGGAATCATGGCAACCATCATGGATTCTTGTAAAAACCCCATCTGGTTCACTAATGCCCCTTTAGGGAAGGGAAATCTGCCATCCTTACCCGGTCTGGCCTACATCTGACTCCAAATCTACAGCCATTCGGTTGACCCTTAACTGCCCATCTGAAATGGCCCAGCGAGACCACTCAGTTCAATGGGGCAATTAGGGATGGGCAACAAATGCTGGACTTGCCCAGCGACACCCACATCCCATGAAAGGAATAACTATAAAAAAATCCCAAGGCCTCAAGCTAGTTGCCTCATCACCCATGTGAGAGGCCTCCAGCTGGATATGGGCTAGGAAGAGGAGTGGGGTGGGAGGGGAGCATGCTGCTGAAGTAGGGGGAGAGGGGGGGGCAGGGGGAGAGACGGGGCGCAGGGGGAGAGAGAGAGGGGGCGCAGGGGAGAGAGAGAGGGGGCAGGGGAGAGAGAGAGAGGGGGTAGGGGAGAGAGAGGGGGGCAGGGGAGAGAGAGAGAGAGAGGGGGCCAGGGGTGAGAGAGAGGGGGGCAGGGGGAGAGAGAGAGAGGGGGCAGGGGGAGGAGAGAGAGAGGGCAGGGGAGAGAGAGAGAGGGCAGGGGAGAGAGAGAGGGGCAGGGGAGAGGGGGGGGGCAGGGGAGAGAGAGAGAGAGGAGGGGGCAGGGGAGAGAGAGAGAGGGGGCAGGGGAGAGAGAGAGAGGGGGCAGGGGAGAGAGAGAGAGGGGGCAGGGGAGAGAGAGAGAGAGGGGGGGCAGGGGAGAGAGAGAGAGGGGGCAGGGGAGAGAGAGAGAGGGGGCAGGGGAGAGAGAGAGAGGGGGCAGGGGGAGAGAGAGAGAGGGGGCAGGGGAGTGAGAGAGAGAGGGGGCGGGGAGAGAGAGAGAGAGGGGGCAGGGGAGAGAGAGAGAGAGCAGGGGAGAGAGAGAGAGAGAGAGAGCAGGGGAGAGAGAGAGAGAGCAGGGGGAGAGAGAGAGAGAGGGCAGGGGGGAGAGAGAGAGGGCAGGGAGAGAGAGAGGGCAGGGGACAGAGAGAGAGGGCAGGGGACAGAGGGAGAGGGCAGGGGACAGAGAGAGAGGGCAGGGGACAGAGAGAGAGGGCAGGGGAGAGAGAGAGAGGGCAGGGGGAGAGAGAGAGAGGGCAGGGGGAGAGAGAGAGAGGGCAGGGGAGAGAGAGAGAGGGCAGGGGGAGAGAGAGAGAGGGGGTGCAGGGGAGAGAGAGAGAGGGGTGCGGGGGAGGGAGAGAGAGAGAGGTGTGCGGGGGAGAGAGAGAGAGGGGGTGCAGGGGAGAGAGAGAGAGGGGTGCGGGGGAGGAGAGAGAGTGGGGTGCAGGGGAGAGAGAGAGAGAGAGGGGTGCGGGGGAGAGAGAGAGGGGTGCGGGGGAGAGAGAGAGAGGGGTGCGGGGGAGAGAGAGAGGGGTGCGGGGGAGAGAGAGAGGGCAGGAGAGAGAGAGAGGGGGTTGCAGGGGAGAGAGAGAGAGGGGTGCAGGGGAGAGAGAGAGAGGGGGTGCAGGGGAGAGAGAGAGAGGGGTGCAGGGGGAGAGAGAGAGAGGGGTGCAGGGGAGAGAGAGAGAGGGGTGCAGGGGGAGAGAGAGAGAGGGGTGCAGGGAGGAGAGAGAGAGAGGGGGGCAGGGAGAGAGAGAGAGAGGGGGGCAGGGGGAGAGAGAGAGAGGGGGGCAGGGGAGAGAGAGAGAGGGGGTGCAGGAGAGAGAGAGAGGGGGGCAGGGGAGAGAGAGAGAGGGGTGCAGGGGAGAGAGGAGAGAGGGGGGCAGGGGAGAGAGAGAGGGGTGCAGGGGAGAGAGAGAGGGGTGCAGGGGGAGAGAGAGGGTGCAGGGGAGAGAGAGAGAGGGGTGCAGGGGAGAGAGAGAGAGGGGGTGCAGGGGAGAGAGAGAGAGAGGGTGCAGGGGAGAGAGAGGGGGGCAGGGGAGAGAGAGAGGGGGGCAGGGGAGAGAGAGAGAGGGGGGGCAGGGGAGGAGAGAGAGAGGGGGGGCAGGGAGAGAGAGAGAGGGGGGGCAGGGGAGAGAGAGAGAGGGGGGCAGGGGAGAGAGAGAGAGAGGGGCTGGGGAGAGAGAGAGAGGGGGGGCAGGGGAGAGAGAGAGAGAGGGGGGCAGGGGAGAGGAGAGAGAGGGAGATGGGGGTGGCTGGGGAGAGAGGGGGGGGGCAGGTGGGAGAGAGAGAGGGGCAGGGGAGAGAGAGGGGGGCAGGTGGGAGAGAGAGAGGGGGGCAGGGGGAGAGAGAAGGGGGTGCAGGG